>WYDI02027594.1:0-204235 GCA_009867235.2 Psittacus erithacus | reverse complement strand
GGAGTGAGAGAGAGACTGCGTGGATAACTAGGCTTAAACCACGACACTCATTTTATTTTTACTGCCATTTAAACTCTGTAACTTTCTCGTGTGAGCAAGGCCTCAGAATTAAGTGTACACTGGAATGCTGCCTAGCTCAGCCCAGCACACTCAATATCACTTGTTTTTGAATTGCATCTCTTTTTCTAACAGGATGAAGAGGTGCTAGAGAAGTGCCAAGTCACAACACAAGACCCATAGTTAAGTCATCTCTACAGTCTGGCAGAAATGAAAGTGGCAGTGTGATTCTACTGGGTGAGTCAATGCTAAAGTCATCTGTCTCCTTTTGTTTCTTTGCAGACACACTCAAATTTTTCTCAGAAGCTTCTTAGAAGTGAAACAGATTGTAGTCTGAGCTCACGGCATGGGTGTGCTCTCTTTAGGGCACTTTGCACCTGTATTTGTTGCGGTACAGTCTTCAAGTGCTTTCCAAACATGCCAGTTTCAGTAATGCAGTAAGTTCTAACTGCAAAGCATAGAACTGCTGTAGCAAAGAATAGCTTTCAGCCTTTATTAAACAAAACATTTAAGTACAGAGAGAATGTATTAAAAGAAGTAATAAATTTCAAAGCCAAATACTTGCAGAAAAGTGCTTGGGTTAAGTTTGTCTTTGGGCACCTATTTTGTGCAATGCAGGTGACTCTGTTAACACTTCAGATGCCTGAAATTGGGTAGTATGAATAGAGGTCTAAACCAGTTAAAGCTGATTATGTGATTTGCTATGACTTCTTCAGCTAATAGCACTTAAAATAACTGTAGCAAAGATAAAGTCTGCAAACAATGAAATACACAGTTACAGCAATGTTTAAGGTTTATGCCAAACAATGGTCACTAATGTTTTCAGTGCTGGATCATTGCCTGAGGTACAGGTGCCAGTGCTGTGCGAGCACTGCAGCAAGTTCTGTACTGGCAGTGCTTATTTCCATGGAAGGAGAATGGAATAATTCTGACTGAACAGGTACTTGAACTGACACGAATAGGGAGCAGAGACATGCTGTTGCCATTAGAGTTTTGTTAGGAGCCAAGTATTAATAGTACTTTGTAAAAGTGCCTGTACTTATATCAGAATGTTATACATTGCCATCCTAGCTTCAACCACAACAAGTGCTGATTGTTGTAATCTTGACAATGGGGAATGAAACCAGAAAAGCTTCAGCCTGGTTTGTGAAAAGCTTGAATAATTTCTCTAGTCTAAAAAATGCACACAGCCCATAATGTGACTTGATGATTTTATCATAGCCATACTGTCTAGCTGTTTTGAGTGGAATAAAAGATGCTTTCAGGCCAGAACTATGAAATGTACTTATATAAATAACCTGACTTATTTCTTTTTTTTAATAATTTCTGTGAGACTTAAGTTGCCTCTCATCCATGGTCCAGCCTGTAGTGCTATCTTCTGCTTTTGTTATGGGCAACACTGAAAAAGCCATGCTATTCATTTTCTACAGTGACCTGGCATTTAGAGTAGATGATAGGGAGAGGATATTTTAGCTACTTAGGCTTCGGTATTGGGTTTGGAAGTGTAGCTCTTCCTTTTGTCTTCAGATGTTTTGTTGGTCTGTTTCATGGGGTATTATTATTCACTAACTTTTGTATTCAGAAACTGCATGTGAAAACTTTCATTTTATGATTAAAAATATGGAAAGAGCAAACTATTTACCTGTATACAGACAGGTTGTATGTAGCCCAGTTGTATGGAACATAACAGAGAGATATATGAGATTTATCTGTGGTGGTTTGGGTTTGTATTTTAGTGTCGGGTGAATGCTGTGGTTATGAGAAGAGACAATTCTTGAAGGCTTTGAAGCTCTTTTAAATTATTTTGTCAAGTTTTCCTAATACCAAGCAAACCTGTGTACCAGATGTTGCTTTTCTAATCTAATTTTAGGAAGTTCTAAGTCTAAACAGACTTCAATACATCAAAGCCTACTTTTCTCTTTATTTAAGGTTTTTGCATGCTATTTTAAACACTGCTAAGCAATTATGTCCTAGATGCAAGCTGCCCTGTTCACTGCTTACCTGAACTACAAAGCTCAGTATGTGTCTTGGTGCTACTGGCTGCAAGGCATTATCCAGGTATGTTTGATAGGGAATTACATGTCCTAGAAAGAAAATTAATAAAGACATCTGCTTTCAACTCTCAACTTTTCTCCCTAGTTCTTCCTGTGATTAAAATGAAAATATTTTAAAGTAAGCAATCCTAACACCTAAAATTATGCAATCCATTTTTTGCCATGTCCAGGACTTCAATAACTCAAGCAATTCATGGGAGAGTAGAGGGAAATTTTGTATTATCTCTTCTTTTCCAGATGAGCTGGATCAGAGGAAATAGGCTGTATACAGCCCTGAAAAAAACAGCTTGTTTCAAAGGGATCCTTTCAGCTGCAAACCATTATGTCATCCACTCTAAAGAGCTGCCCAGCCCAGCAGCTTCCTGAAAACTCAGGGGGTTTGTCTTGGGAGTGGCTGAACAGGCTTCAGTATTTTGTTTCAGGTTGTGATAGCAGGTGAGTGTTACATGCATGCAGGAACTAGTGATGAAAACTGGATGATGTGTATTATATGTACAAAAGAATTGTGATTGGGGGTCTTCTCAGTGGCACTGGAAAGTTGATGGAGGCTATGAAAAAAGTATGTCCCATCCTTTAAGAATCTAAGAAGGTATTTTTATGCTGCCATTCTTTGCGGAAGTATGACCAAATTTTGACAGAATGCTGTGTTCTCTTTTTGTGACTCAGAATATATCTCTGGTAGTCATCTGAGGATTTTTCATTAGACTGCAAAGCTTGCTTATGGTAAGTTCTGAGGTGAAATGCTCTTTCCTTTACTCTTAATGCATGGGCTTCATCCACTCTGTTTTCTGTGGCATGCTTTTAGTAAGCATCCATCTGTGTGCGATAAGCAAATTCTCTCCTAAACTGCAAAATAATGTGTGTACTGTAGAGGCAAATTTAAGTATTTCTGGTTCAGAATTTTCTTACTGCTTTCTTGTACCTTCTTGGCTAAAACTTGCCTTTTTCATGAACATCTTTTATCATGCTCACTTTAATGAGTTAATTCTCTTTCATCTTCTACTGTTGCTTAGTAAATCCGTAGGAATTTTAAGGTTCAAAATACTGGTGAAACTTTTTTTTTTCCCCAGGAATTTAGTTTAGGAGAGTATGCATTTGTAGTATCCCTTTACAATAAAGATTTTCGGGATTGCTCTATCTGTGGGTACAGTGTCCAGATTACCCTGTAGGTTTCTAAAGAGAAAGGTGGAGGAAGATTTTTGTACGCAGTTTAGGATGACTCTAAGTAAAAGCTTAAGGAACTGAAATTGAATGTCACTGGTAAACGACTGGATACTATCATGCTTAAACCCGCTTGTGACTATGTTATATCCCCCTTCAAGTTGTTTATTTCTACTTGAAATTAATCACTGAATTAATCAGTGCTCGGTTATATCTTGAGAAAAGCAAGAGTACAAGTTGACACTGAGCTTAGATGTAGTCAAACAGCATTCTGAATTATTTAGAGGCAGCTGATGAGTACCAGATACTTTCATTGCCTACGAGGATAATGTTCTGTATTACTGATGGTCTAGAATGTCTTCATGGGGTTACCATTTTTCTTTTTTTTAGTTATATATCTTCTTTCATGATCTTAAAACAGGTATTAAACTTTGATGCATTTAGAGTCTTTTTGAGAGAGATGATTGAGAAGCTCTGAGAGTAATTCCTGTTCAAGAGCTCCACATTAATTCCTGCAGATAGGTTCTTTAACTTGTGACCTGCAAAAATCCTGTTGTCAGCAGGGATCCCTGAAAGTATAAATTCGCCTCTGAACACACATGTAATGGTTTGAAGAAACAACAGCCTCTCGTGGAGTTTCAGGTAGGCCCTATGTCATGGGTCTATAAAAGTCTGTCCTACCCTTGGCTCCCACAGCTCTCCTGCTGCAGGCCCTCCAGCCAGCAAGGGCTGTAAGCCGTGGGACAGAGGTCAGAGAAAAGCTGCTGGGGTTCCAGAAGTTGGATGGAATGGGAGCACAAGGTGGAGGAGGAAACATGACTGAAGCATCAGGAGTTGATTAAAGGTCTTGTCAGGAGTGACAATATCTAGAACATGGTGGAAGCAAAGGATGAGGTAGAAATCACTTCTTACTGCCATAATTCAATTACTAGTAGCAGCCATATACTTGTGTCTAGTTATTAAAAGAGCTAAAGGAAAAGAGGGTGATGGTAGTTCAGCCATTCTGCTAGAGGTGTGTCATGGTTTAAGCCCAGTCAGCAAACCAGCCACACAGTCGTTAGCTCACTCCCCCCCCACCTTCCTCCCCCTGCTCCTAGAGGAATGGGGAGGGGAATGGAAAGAATGTAACTTCCACAGGTTGAGATAAGAACAGTCCAGTAACTAAGGTATAACACAAACCTCTACTGCTACCGCCAATAGTAATTACGATACAGGAAATAACAAGGGAAGAGAATACAACCGCTCACCACCCACCGACCAATACCCAGCCCGACCTGAGCCCGACTAGCTCTTCAGTGTAACTGCCTCCAGTTTATATAGTGGGCATGACATGCTGTGGTATGAAATACCTCTTTGGTTAGTTTGGATCAGGTGTTCTGTCTCTGCTTACCCTCCTGGTAGAACATGAGGCTTAGAAAGTCCTTGATCAGAGTAAACATTACTGAGCAACAACTAAAAACATCAGTGTTATCAGCACTGTTCTCAGGCTGAAAATCAAAAACACCGCACTGCACCAGCTACTAAGAAGGAGAAAAATGACTGCTACTGCTGAACCCAGGACAGTATCCACTCCTTATTCCATACCATTCACGTCATGCTCAGATCCCGCATTTTCAATATACCATCACTCTTATATATATACATATATATACATCCACACAAAGAGAGAGATCATTCCTTAACTCTCCAGTCTACAGATCATCTTATGGATGGGAATCAGGGAGTCTCGGTTGGTGCGATATTGCCACCAGTGCGCTGTTGTGGTCACGATTGGCACTTGTTGTTCTTCGACCTTCAGCAACCCCACAACAGAAGGAGCCTCTGAGAGACCACGCAATGTGGACAGCTGCTCAATTTCCTCTGTCTCCAGAGCAGCAATACCAAAAGCCCATTGGTACCCTTTCGGGTCTTTGAAGTATCCTCTCCTGAGGTAGTCTATGCCGAGGATGCATGGAGCCTCTGGACCACTCACAGTGGGGTGCTTTTGCCATTTCCTCTCAGTCAGGCTGATTTCAGCCTCCAGTACAGTCAACTCTTGGGATCCTCCTGTCACTCCAGAAATAGAAATGGGTTACAGCCTGTTAGGTTATGGCACCAGGTAGTCTGCTCGCTTCCCAAAAAGGATGAGACCCTTGTGTCCGACTTGCCTGCCCCACCCTTGGGCAGCTCACGAAGTGGGAGGGTGTTCATTTAACCTATCAGGAACCCCATGAGCAACATGCCAGGCCAAACCCCTTTACTTGTGACAGGATACAGATTCAAGATAGCCATTGATAGTGACTATGAAAGCAGATTTGGGTTACAATAACAACAATCAAAACTGATCAGTGATAATACTAAACAGCTAGCAAGATGTTAGTAAATAAATGTGCATAACACAGAGCTCTTACCCAATGGGTGTCCTAATGGGGGGGAGAAGAGAGATCCAGCCCGTCGACTGATCCCAGATGTTTCAATGGAGGACTTCTTACCCGAAATTCCCCTTCTCTTTTGCCAATTTGTACTATTTCTTTACTCTCAGGTGGAGCTTGAGGGACTCTAGTCATAAATTCCTTTCATAGCTTTGTCAGGATTGGTGTGAATTTTCCTCGCTTCGATTTAAAGGTACAGGCTAAAAGAATTTCAGGGCGCAAGCTCAGTGAGGGGTGGTTGCAGCTCGGGCGGGGGTCTCTGTTGAGGTGGGTGTGTGTGTTAGTATTGTAATGAAGCAAAGTTCAGCTGCAGGACATGTTCTCACCATCACTGCTGAGGCAGCAGCTGTGATCCATCTCTCTTGACAGCACCCAGAGAGTTATCTTCTTTCTCCATGATAACAGGAATGAGCCATGGTACCTCTGTACCACTCTACTCCCCATTTCAAGGATGTTGCACAGGCCTTCTCTGTTCCAAGGGCACTTTGTTCCTCTTACAGCTGCTCTGATGTTACAGTCTCTGAGCTGAGCTTTGTGAAACCAAATTTCTCCATTTTTCCCCAACCTCAGTTGTTTTCCTACACACCCCTTGACAGCTTGATGGCATCAGGGTACACTGTGCACTGGTATCTACTAGAGCCTTATATTTTTGTAGAACTGATGTGCCAGGCCATCTGATCCACAAAGACCAGTAAATCCAATTGTCCCCTACTTCCACCTGGCTGGAGGCAGGGCCCCTCTAATAGTCATCACATTGATCACCTATGTTTTGTGGACAGGAATTAGTCTTTATCACAGGAGCTGGAGTAAAATCAGCTCTTCCACTCCATCTGGGAACCTGCTCACCAGAGACTGAAGCTGCAGCTTTCATGGGATGATCAGCCTTGACCTTTCTTCTCCTCTTCAGTTCATGCACCTGTTCCCCCCAAAACTGAGGTAGATTTTCCATCCCACTTTGTCACCAGCTACTAAGAAGGAGAAAAATGACTGCTACTGCTGAACCCAAGACAACTAACTGTGTTTTATTTTACCTATCAGCTGTCCCTTCAAGTAATTTTCTTATTTTCAAGTACTTGGTGTTGGGAGTTTTCAGTCATTCCTTTTTTCCCCAAGCCTGTAAGCAGACCTGATGTATGCTTAAGAGAACTTTCCAGCCAGAATAAAGCATAGGGATGCAAAGTAGAAGTTGGAATGAGTGATAGTCATAAGCAATAATATTGTTTCACTCTTACAAAGAGCCCTAACCTTGTGTGAGATGAAATTTAGCTCCAGTCTTCCACAGTCTGTTTAGTTTAAATGTCAAAAAAGTGCCTTTAGTGCGTACCTGTTTCTTCTATAGCACTGCTGGGCACTTTCACAAGTTCTGTAGAGCTGTTAACCTTAAAATAAATGTCTTCTAAGTGTCTTTTTTGCTCACACTCACTATTAGCTAGCTCAGAGCTCTGACTATACGTCTGTCCATTGTAACTTCTGAGTTGAGAGCCACCATTGTTGGTGCTACTGGAAACTTACCTTTTGACTCTGAACAGTCTTGTTGCTCAGTGGGTTTCTTCTCAAATCTTCTGCTTCAGGAAGCAGTGCTGGGACAGAATTACCCTTGACTTCCAACCTGGATGTCCATCAACACATCAGCAATTCTTCAGTCTCTTCTGTGAATGATTAGGAGTGAACAGCAATGTGATGTCAGTATTGGAAAAGGATCTTGTCCTGTGGGAGTGAAGGTATACTTATCACTTATCACACCTGTTATAATCACTGTTTTTATAATTCTGAAGAGTTTAGTCACTTCACATATACATAGCTGGAAATCTCATGAGTGACACATTAAATCCATTGTTGGACTCTGAGACTTCTAATAGAATGTCTGTCTAATAGAATGCCTGTTCTAGCAGTAATTTCTTACTCCCTTGAAAGTTTGCCTACAGGACAGAAACCACTTAGTTCAGTTTCTGAAGAGCCGTCAATGCTAATTAGTTAGATTAATTCTTTTCATGCTGCTTGAAAGTTAGGAAAACCTGTCCAATAGTCTCGATTTGGGCTAATGCCAGTTTCCAATGACAGCAGTGTCAATCTGGAGAAAAAAAACCAGTGACATTGTAGGAGTTTTGTTAGGCTGGAATCACCAGGGCTGGAATCCACATCTGTCCTTTCAGGCAAAAAAGCATGGCTGGATAGTGCTGTGCTTCACTGTAGGACGTGAATGGCTGCATTAGCTGTGAGTGGTGGAATTGACTGTGGGAGGCAGAGTAAAGGATAGGTGCTTGTTATTTTTCCATAACTCACAAGGAAAGTGTTTCACATTGAATGTGCTACAAGAAGGTTCTTTTTTTCTACAGGAAAAAATAAAATTGGGTTTTGGACCAACTTGGACATCAGGACTCGACCATCTGAAAATTAATCCCACTCTTCAGATTAGCATTTCATGTGTTTTAGGAGGGTTTCAGCCTCAAACTAGTTGAATATGTTCAAGTAATTGATTGCTTTAAATTTTGTTGAAGATGTATCTAAATATCAGCCAGCTGAGGAAGGCTGGCTGGAGGGTGAATGACAAGGGTGGGTTGACTATTATTTAATCACTGTAAGAAAAAAGTGGAAAATACTTACACTGTAGTTACAGCAAACCTGCAAGACTTCGGCAGCTTGGGAAGTGTATCTGCCAGAATATTTATGCTTCAGCCGCTTGGTGCCAGTGTTGCCGAGTTTAGCTTGCAAGCGCTACTCTACACTAGAGCCTAGATAGCTCCAGGTCCTTTTTGCTCTCCAACCTGGCTCAGGAGGACACAGTCATATATGATTGTCAGCCTTAGCTGTGGCTTTGAAGCTGTCCTAAATGGTAGTGGTTCCATTGAGGGGGAAAAAAAAAAAAAAAAAAAAAGCAATGCTGTCTTTAATAGTAATGCTGAAGTTATGACAGATGGAAACAAGGTCAAGTTTGCAATGTGGTAAGCCCTTTTATTAGGCTGACTGACGCAAAGTGACTTTAGGTACATAGGACCTCATCTGAAGACAAGCATGTAGATTTGAAAGCTTCACTGGCAAGTCTAACAGAAGGATATTACCTCCCTGTGCAAAATTTATCTCGGAAAGTATAGCCCAACATAACTGTGAGATCCAAAAGGTCAGTTGTATTTATTTACTGCTTCTATTTCCAGCAGCATCAGCGGCGTTGGGGTGAGTAGGGTATGTCTTGTTTTCTTTTTTTTTGATCTGAACAAACCTGTGGAGAGCTCTGAGAATTTGATGCTTTCCTTTTTTTTGTTTTGGGGTACATAGGGATAAATTATTCTAGACTGTTCTTTGTTTTATCTTCCTATGAAGCATTGTTGTCTACATTCTGAGGTTTTTAGGTTTGGTCAGTTCTTTCAAAACCCTAGGTTCTTTCTCTTCCAACTCTTGCATGCATCTCCTAGGCAATGAGATAGACATTGACCAAAATGGATGCTTAGTAAGGCTATAATCCTTCTCCCTGCAACGCTTTTTGCTTTTCTGTATGACTTAGCTTGGTTACAGCCACCTAAAATTTCAGAGAGTTCTCCTGGATGATGGATATTCCCATTTTTCTGCGCAAACTGAAGTCTCTGCCTACTTCTGAGGCAAGCAGAGATTTAGATTGTGTAAGCATATCATGAAAATAATTACAGACTTTCTTCTGCGCTTGTCTAGAAGGAAAATTAAATGAAGAAAGATAATTACATTGAAGCTTTTTTGTCTGGTAGAGGTCGCATTTTGCTGTGTCAGTTCCTTTTGGGCACAATGTGTGCCATCTTGTGGACAATCTCATTAGGTCTGACTCCTTGAGACAAATACTTAAAGATGAGGATATTTTGTGTGTGTGTGTGATAAAGCTGCCTAGCTGTGCAATATGTAAAACAGCACATATTTGTAGCTCAGTGCACATAAACACTCCTCTTGGATGCTGATTTTGTAGTTCAAGTTATTTCAATTTGCTTGGTTCCCTTGCTTTTGAGGAAGCTGAGTTTCTTTTGCTAGGATATGAATTACTTGGTACTACTTGTAAAACTATCAAAGTAAAATTGTTTGCCATTTTATCCTTAATTTTAAAGCAATGAATTAGAATTATATCTATCTGGGAAATAATTCTGAGAAGCATCTCGCAAAGCAGTACAATTGCTGCATGCCAATAATAGTAAAAAAAAAAAAATTCAGGAATTTCTTTGCTTCAAGAATGAAGGCAAAAATATTCTTATTAGAGACATAAACAACTTGTACAAATATTTACTTGACATTAAGGTATCTATACTCTTTATTTAATCATACTGGTATGATTCTTTCTTGGTAGAAACCAAGTGACAACTCTTAAGGCATTCCTCAGTGGCTAAGTCCTCTCCAAAAGCAATAAGCATTTTTCTTACAAGGAAGGCTCTAACATTTGTCAAAATACTATGTTTGCTGAATGAGATCATTTCCCTTTTCATGCAGAGATTGGAGAACAACAGATCTTGTCCTATAAAAGTCCTTAAGAAATAGACCACTGCCTGATTCCTCTAAAACTTAAAATAGGGCAAGCTTATGGTAAATGTTTGGAAAAGCAAGTATAGCCAAGACTAACTTAAATTTGATTTAATGAATAAAAATTGCTGGGCAAATAGTGTCAATCACATGCTGATTAAAGAAACTTTGATGCTCGATGTGCTGATTGATACCTTTGCCTGTCCTGCAGGTAGGCAGAGTCATTTCCAGCTTTAGCATAGATGTTCTTGCTAATGTTCATGCAGAGGCACTGGAAAGGCGGCTGATGAACAAGCTTTCTCACCATTCATGTGTAAGAACTAGTGCTACAGAGGTGAAAGCAGCTTCTGGTAATAACAGATTGGTCACCTAACATTGCCAGGTTCCTGTGAATACTAAAAGCTATAAAGAAAGCTGGGTCAGATGGCTCTGCTGTTGAGGTACATTGCCCACATTTATGTAAGCTGATAAGAGAACTCATGACTTGCTAAACAAATGTGGGACCAAAACCAAGTGTTGCAAGTATCTGAAGATACTAACATCTCCCACCATGTGACAATTAACAAGGTCATGCACATTATGATAATCATAAGGATCTGGGTTTGGTGAACAATGCTGAAAAGTTATTCATGAGCTGAGCCATGAATTTACAGAGAAACAGTTTATTTTTAGTGACTATAAATACTGTGCTGGTTATGGTACAGATCACATGATTTTTGCTGCAGGGCAAGATCAGGAGGAGCTGCCCATACAATGAGATGTGCAGAATTAATGCACACAGCAGATCAGTCAGCTTTTAACATCCCAAAGGGCTTTCAACCCTCACATGAGGGTTTCTAGTTCACTTACTTTTATTACTAGTGCTTGTCTGTATGGATGGTCAATTGTTTACTGAGTTGCTTGTCACAAAGGATTAGTTTGAAAAGACAGAGGTTTCATTTCAGCTGAGGAGTATGCTGAACATTTGGCCTCCATATTGTACCAAACCACTCAAGGCTGGCAGCATATTTGGTGAAGTGCTTTCTTAACATTTCACCATAATTGGTTATCATTTTGGTAAACAGATATTAATCTTCATGTTGCTATCACTGTTCTAGCTCTGCAGTTCTTGGGCTGATTTTGTCTCCAGATGGTAAGCTTACTGGTTCACTGCTTCCTGCAGACAAGCAGTATCAAGTGACAAGATGTGATATCTGAGTTTCTGGAACAGGAACTGATGCCTTTCCAGCTGAGACTGTGGCCATTTAATTTATATGTGGACTTGAGAGATTCAGTAAAGTGCCTTTAATAAAGGCAGTCCTGCCAGAGGTGGAGAACTCACATATTAAACATTGTGTTAAAGCTATTCTTGAATCACGTAACGTAAGTTATAACAACTGAAGATTATAAACCGAGGCAGAATTCAATGGCAATAACTGCAACTGCCAAAACTGCAGCAAGTATTACTACTGCTAAGTTAAAATGTCTGTAGCATGAAGTGAGGGGAGCGTAAGAAAACAAGTACTTACTTAAGAAAAAGTACTGACTGGCATCCAGCTTTGCGCATAATGTGTGTGAGAGATACTGGGAACAATTTTGGAGAAGCCAATATTTGAGGCCTTAAGGAAAGCCTCATTGGATAACTGAATTTTTTTGCAATAACATCTTAATCTTTTTCTCTATTTCTGTATTTCTTGCCTGTATCCCAGAGAGGTTGCAAGAATTCTGGTGTCCAGATGACAGCTGTATGAAAGATCATTATGTCAGAATTATGCACAGGAGACTATCGTATCATGCCTTACTTATTTCCATCCACAAAGTTGGATTGTAGCAGCTTATTAAAATAAGTGCAGCAGCTGCCCTAAGTACAATAACAGAAAGCTTAAATGTGAAGTTTAAGTGAGCGGTTTCAGTGGCCAAATACAACATGAGCCAGCAAAGCTGATATACAGCCAAGACTATGCTGCAGCCTGACTGAACAGTAGGTCAGGTATTACCCTGGAGGAAGGGTGAGAGGATGGAATTTTCACATTGTTTCGTTCAGCAATTTCACAGCAGTTCAAATCATGCTTCAGTTCTCTCTATGTGAAAAATAATCAGGCAGCTTCAGATTCAAAATTGTATCCTTCCTGCACCCTGTCACAGCAGTAGGAAGATGAATTTGAACAGTTAATGGTTGGAGAATCTTAATTTTCTTCTCTGTTTTCTGATGGCATTACAGAATCTACCAAATAATGATCACTTAATCTGTGATCTGCCTTTAAAAAGGCAGACAGATCTGCCTTTTGAAAATGGGAGACTTTTCTATTATAGCTATTTCTTTTTGATTGCTAATAGTAGGAGAACCATTAGTGGCAGCTAATGGCTATTCTCCTTGTAATTCTTTATATGTAGTGCCAAGTGTTCTGGGTAAAATAAATCTATCATTGCCTGTTTTGACACCACACTGCTGTGTTGTTCTCTAGGGGAGATGATATGATTTACATACTTAAATGTTTTGCTATAGTGTCAAACAGTGTTTTGCAATTTGGCAGCTGTTACTAGCTGTTATAATGATCAAATAACACTATGGGAGTTGACAATTAAGAAGGAAGGAATAGTAAAAGAAAAACAGCAAAGTGTTAATATTTAGGTTTGGATTCATTTAGCAGTGCTATCACCCAACTGCAATCCTGGGGGATCAGTTTCAAACTCGATATGCTACTTCTGTTTCATGTAATACATTCGTATTCTAATCTTCCACAAACATATTACCACACATTACCAACTTGCAGATGAAAGAAATAAGTCTTTTTTTTTTCTTTAATAGGCACGCTAAGCAAGGCACGTACAGTGAGGAGGATGCATGCTTGGGAAAGATGATGGCAAATGTTTAGTGCCTGGAAGAGTTGTTGCAGTACCTTGAACTAAGAGTTGGCCTCCCTGGGAAGGAGGTTGGTCTCTGTCCCTGCTCTGTGGAGGCAAGGAAGCCCACCTCCATGCATTCACCCAGCACACAGACAGCTTCCAGGGTAAGGAGTTCCTGACCTGCCAAGGTATCAGCAAATGGGCAGCTGCAGACAGGAAAAGCTCAGCCTCACCAGGCAGCACCAGCAGAAGTGTCCGAGTGGTTCGTGTGAAGGGAGGTGTAGGGTGAGGAGACCTGAGAGTAATTGGAAAGTTCAAAACTTTTTCAGAATTTACCCTTTTCATGCCATTGGTTTCCAACACTGGGGAGGGGGAGATCACCAGGCAAGGTGTAAAAGACACTGAAAGAAAGTGGGAACTGAGAAAGAAGATGGTTTTATGTAAGATAGCATGTGCCTGGGAGCTGACAGTCATTTATTTGTCATGAGAGGTTTTGTTTGGTTTTATTTTGTTCTTTTTCTCTACCAGTTCCATATTGATGTGGAGCAATAGTTTCGTTTTGATTCATGAATGTGAGCAATTATGCTGTCAGTCATGGGGTATTTATCTTCACAAAGTAACTTCTGAAAGAGAAGAGAATATTTGAGGGCACTCTGTTTTCTCTCTCTCCCCCCTCTGTCACACACAGAATTTATTTGGAGAGAACTTAAGTTGAAGTTATTAACTCCCAGATCAACATTACACAGCCCCCATCCCATCTGTTTTTTCGAAGCCCGTGTTTGGAAACCAGCATTCAAAGTAACCCATGTCCTGGCAGCATGAAAACCCAGGCTCTGCTCTTGCTCACCAATCAGACTGGACCATATTTTCAAATGAGTTTGGCACTTACAATATCAAACTCTTTAAAAACTAGATGTGTCAATATAATTTTTTATGCTGAACAGGGCCAGTACTCACCCAAGCAGAAACAACACAGCAGTATTACCTATATCTGTCTCTACAAGCTGTTAATAATCGCATTGTTATAGCTCCGAAGTATTTTGCTATTAGTATTTCTGTAGTAGTACATGAGAGGAAGTATATTATGACAGTACTTAGTCTTAATTACTGCAGACATTTTTATGTGCACTCACTGTTAAAAGTAGCTTAGAGAATAAAACTGAAGCTGTTTGCACAGTACAATCAAAGTGCTGAAGTTACTGTAGTGTGGATTTGGAAGCTGCTGAAACCCTTAATCCTGAGCTCAACAAAAGCTTGAGGCTTTTGTCAAGTTCCTTTTTTTTGTTTAGGTTCCTTTAGTTGTTGCTTGTCTGCCCAACAGGCTTAGACAGAAACACACAGAAGTGGAAGTTAGTTTTCCCTGCACTAAAGTTAACTGATAATTACTGGGTGCTAATAAGGGTGCTGTTGGTTCTTTAGTAGGGATATGCAAATTGAGTTTTGCGGCTACATACATCTATGTATGCAAACACCACCTTTGTCAAGTCCTAGTGCCTCTCAAAGGGTGTGTGTTTGCTGCCGTGGCTAGTATGTGATTTTCCTGTTTGTCAGCAGGCAGTCTCAGAGGTTCTTATCTTCCCTCCCATCAGTGGTCTGTTGTCCAAGTGCAGCTAACACCTCAACAGGGAGGCTTTTCTCAAAGAGCCAAAATTCCTGGTTTTATGCTCCCATCTATTACGAAGGAACTACAGAACTAACTGAATCTCATTTGGGCAAAGAGTGTGCCCAGCTCATGACAGCCAAGTATTACCAGTGTTTCAAGGGCATCTCATCAATGTGAACACACACTACACTGAAATGTGGAATATATATCTTGCTTTCAGCCTTGAGGCTTGGAGTGTGAACCTCATAGGTTGTGTCACATGGTTGCTTGGCTAGTCAGAGGGAAAAAAATCTCCTTTGAATAGCTGCTGTTAGATGGAGAGGCAGCAGAACATCTTCATTTGGACCTGTAGAATACAATATCGATTTACACTTGTGGTTCTGACAGTTGTGTATTTTATTATTGGTTAAAAAGTTTGACCAAAGTCACTAGAAATCAAATGACATAATAGCAAGTGGTACTACTGGTTTGTGGTGGTATAGGGTTTTTGTTTTGTTTTTAACTGATGCATAATTTCTTACATCAGATGGGATTATTAGCTCTCCAGTCAGACATGTTATAAAATGTCGGATTAGCTAAATCTGTGCTAATTTAAATCAAACTTCAAGATCTGCTTTCTCAGACAGTTGGCATTCCCATGGGCAGCAGCTGAATTTTGATGGTGCACCACCTAACACTGTAAATGTAAATAAGTTTTTCTTCATCAGTATTGATTCCATCTGGAAGTTCATGCCCTTGGGACTTCATAGTAGGTTTTGTTTAACCAACTGATGCTTGCAGCAGTGGATTATGTAGAAATAATAAATTTGGATTTTTGGTCTGGTTTGGCTCATTAAGCATAAATCTTCCAAAATATTTGGAAGTGTTACTCTTCTAGATGGTACTGCTGTTTGGGTCCTTTTTTCTTCTTTTTCTTTTTTAATTTAACTCCATCAAACATACTGCAACTCTGTGTGTGTGCGTGTAACAAACATTCTTTCACATTATTTAACTTTATCTAGATTGCTCTCTCTGAATCTGTATGTGCACATTGATTAGTGGTCTGAAACTGCATTCTGGCACAAGTCTCCTTAAGTGTCCAGAACCGAAACTATCAAACCCCACAAAAATTCTTTTGTAGCCTCAACAAATCAGTTTATGCAAAATGACAGCCTCCCAAAAAAAAATAAATAATTTTTATTTTTTTTTTTGTTTGTACATGCGCAAGTTCTACGACTTCCGAGCAGGAGGAAAATAAGCTGACATTACGGGTTACTGATTTTACACATTGAGGGCATATTGCATTATGTAAAATGTAGCTAAAGGCTTTTAAATGTGTGTCAGCTTCCAAATTTCATTCAGTGTCTTTAGTGGAAACTTACTGTTGTAAGAGCAAAAGCTAATAAACCTAGTGTTCATTCATTTTGGGGGCTAAACTGACATCTGCTGGTGCTCTGCAATTAGTGTGATGACAAAATACACAGGCTTCTTGATTATGAAAAAAACCTTACCTCTGAGTCTTTTTCCACTCTCAGGGTTAAATGCTAATTCATAGGGAGGAATGAATACAGTTGAATCAACCCCTTTCCTCCTTCCCTCCGCTCCTTTTTCCCCCCCTCCAGCACCCCTGCAGCCTTTCCACTCACGGGACTGGGAATATTAATGATGCCAAGAGCCCTCATACTCCAACAGCTGATGAACCCCCCAAGTGCCCATCAGGCAATTCAGTAGGTCACTGACTGCAGAGCTTACTGTTGAGCTTATTGTCACTTGGGGACAGAGCCCTTTTTGTCCTATGAAACCTGAATCCTGGCTCTGGGATGGGTTTGAATTGAAGCTTTATACATGTTACTTAGGGCGAGGTCTGAGAAAGAATTTAACCACAAAAATAGGATCTTAAAGGATTTTAGATGCTTTCAGCCAAAAGGTCTAACGCACAATCCCTGCTGAGCCCTCAGGGGTTATTGACTCTTTCAGACTAAAGTAGACTAAAGAACTTAAATATCAGGTCTTGCCAACGGGTGCACCTAAACTGTAGCAGGTGAAGCAGTCTTTGCAGAATCCTTTCCAGGGGTCCGGCCAGTAATTAATTTTCTGTCTGATCTTTTTAGCTATTGGGCAGGGTAGAGGAAGGAGTGATGTACTCTGTATCTTCCAAAGACTGCCTAATTGCCAGTAAAGGCACTAGTTAAAATCACTGTTCCTTTTTTCATTATGTGGTTTCTTGCATGTCTGAAATAACTAATCCTGTTAGCATAAGGGGTATGGTAGGATTAGGGGAGGGTTCCTCCTCCTGCCCTACAAAATGTGGAGTCTGGCAACGCTGATGAGGGGAAGTTGAAGACCGCTTGTTTTACCCGAGTAACCCTCTCGCAGGAGCTGCGAAGCCCGCAGCACCGACGCCAGTTTCGGCTGTGGGCGTCGCTCACAGTTGTACTTCTCTCGGACCTTTCTACTCTTCCTTTTTCCTGCCGCCGGTGCTCGGGAGCGGTGCCAGTAGGTCCGGGGAGCCGGGGGAGGCGGGCTGTTCCCCGGGGCAGGTCCCGCGGCACCTGCCCCGACGTCGAGGGAAGGGGAGGAGAAGGCAAGGTGCGGACGGGAAGGGAGGTGACAATCGCTGCGGGACGGTGGCTTCACCCGAGCGGCGAGGAGGAGAGGCAGGAGCCCGCTGCGAGCGGTGAGGGCCGCGGGGCTGCTACGGGCGATGCTACGGCGGGGCCGGGTTGCTGCCGGACTGGACCAGCGAGGTGGAAGGAAAGGCGGCGGTGCGGCTTTCCGAAAGGCGCAGCGCCGGACACCGCTCCCGGACCCGCTCTCTACCCATGCCGCGGGGGAGGGGTGGGGGGGCGGTCCCGGGGCGAAGGGGACAGCTGGGGCTTTGCTGGAGCCAGCGGTGCCGGCGGCGAATCTGCCCGGGAGAGGCTGTGGGCAGCGGGGCCAGAGCCGGAGCTGAGGGAAGCGAAACCCCAGCGTCACGGGGGGCAGCCGGGCGGAAAGCCGCCCGGTGTGAGGAGGCTGCGCTGAGGAGAGCACCTAGGAAAATGGCCCTGCTCTGCTCCGGAGAGGGGGTTATTGAGATCCAGGTTGAAGCCTCTCAAAGGATTATTTCGATTTTGTCAGTATAAAAGGCAGCGTGACCCAAGTAGCACCGGTTGTTGTCCTAAAATAGTAATATGTCGAAGTCTCTTAGGTAATTATTACTGAATTTTATTCTCTCATGAAAGCCCGGGGAATTTACACAACTTTACCAACCTGCTGAGAAATAGTATTTTAAACTAGAAAGTTACCGTCTGGAGTTCAGATAACCGGGATAGTGGTCTAACAAAGTGCCCTGTTAGGGCTTGCTGCAAAAGTTCCAAGTGCTCCGATGAACCTCTATATCCTGCCTGATGGTTAAAAAGAATTAGTCTCCACCCTGTGTTTGATTCCAGGCACTGCTGATCAGCAGCTGCCACAAACCCTGCTGTGCAGGGAGCCCCTGTAATTACCTCTGGCATTGGAGAGCAGCTTGGGATTTCTAGTGAAGAACACAAGAGTAGGAATTTTAATGGATTAAATCAGATGCCAAACTTTAGTAAGAGAGTAAGGGAAATGCAACAACGTGTTTGCTTGCCAAGATGTTGTTTGGTTTTGGGTTTTTTTTCCCCTTTTTCTTCTTCATACCAAGCAGAGGAGTGGGTTACTACCTTCTTTCTCTTGTCCCCAGGCTAATCTTCAAGTAGTGCTCAGGACTGAGATGCATGTTTGCACTGGCTGCATGAAGGAATAGTTCAAATACCTCTTCAGAGGAGACATTTAAAGCATGAGGAATGCTAGCAAAATTAAGTTCAGAAGCTGGAGCTGTGGTTACCTCCACAATACTTAGTATTTTGAAGAGATTGTGTTGTAGTCCTGATGTCATCTTGTACTTTCATTTCTGTTTTAATAGATAACTTAAAGGGGTTGATACATGGTTTTAGCTTTATACCATTCACTGTAGTACTTGGTAAATATTATCTGTGCTTCAGATTTAAATGTTAAAAGATGAGAAGGAAGGCACAGGAGAGGTGCTTGCCAAGCCAGGGATACTGTCAAGTGCTGTGAAGTCCTGAGACATGCTTGCATCTGCTTTCAGGAAGGGGGGTAGGGAAAGGTGAGAAAGCATAGTAGTCATTTTAAAATTGAACCAGCTGTCCAAAACTAGTCAGTGGTTCAAGTGGTGTTTTTAAATGCAACATCATTTAAAAGTAAGGATTGAATGTGAAATATCATGACTAGACATGTTCGTGTGCGAAGCTGTGATCGCAAACGTTTTTAAATCTATGAGAAGGTGTCGATTTCTTAGAACTTGCTCCTCAGCAAAGCAGAGGTGAGGATGGTCTTTGGTTATGCAGTGTCTGTGCAGCAGAAGCAGCTGTGTGTATGGTTTAACCCCAGCTAGCAGCTGAGTATCACATAGCTGCTCACCTCTCCCTCCAGGTGGGGTGGGGAAGAGAATTTGAAGGGTAAAAGTAAGAAAACTCATAGGTTGAGATAAAAACAGGTTAATAATTGAAGTAAATCAAAATAGTAAAAATAATTGTAATGCAAAGAAAAATAAATAAAACCTATGAAAGGCAAGTGATGCAAATGAAAACAACTACTTACCACCAAAGGACTGATGCCCAGCCAATCCCTGCACAGTGCCTAAGGCATCCCTGTAGTTTCATTGATGAGCATGATATCATATGGTCTGGAATATCTATTTGGGCAGCTGGTGTCAGCTGTTCCGGCACTGTCCTCTCCTAACTCCTTGTGCACCCGCAGCCAGAACCAGCATACTGGGACTGGGGGCAGTATCAGCATTCTCTGAGTTTAGTCACAAGGGGAAACTTTGATTTTTCTAAAGAAAACAGAAGGTCAGTGGTTCTTAAAAATAAAGCTGTGGAATACTAGATACTACAAATACAGTTATGAAAACTTACTGAGTTTAGTCATCTTTGACTGCTGTCTTGTTCCCTCTTCAGTCTGCCAAAGCTGCGTTGTGAGCATGAGAACAGTGTGCAAGAACAATGCCTGTCTTCAAGGAAGTGGGGTTACCACAACTACTGTTCCTGTGTACACACTGCACCTGTAGGCATGGCTGTCCTTTTGTACCAGGTCCTGTGTTTGCCCTAGCTACGTGGCTACTGTAAAACCCACGCTGGACTATGTGCACAATTCCCTCTTTAATAAACCTTTTTGCATTTCCGCTTAGTTTACTGGAAAGACCATGGGACTACTGAAATGTATAAACATTAGTGGTGTTTACTGATGTATTACTACACTTCCAGTGTAGCAGATCACGCTTCCAGGTTACACAGGACTGAACATGCTTGTGACAAGTTCTATACAGAAATATTTATAGATGTCACTGAAATCATGATAAAAGCTGTGTCATTTAAGGAAGGCAATTGGAAGTATTCCAGAGACTCTTCTGCAGTCCAGAAAAATGAAGAGGCTTGTGTTATTGTTGGAAGACTTGTGCGCTGCGTCTTAGCCATGCTTCGGGTGGACAGAGTGATTCCAGCCCTAACTGGGTACTTAAGCTTGGAATTCTTTTTCTTTACCTGTTGTCTTTGTAATTGTGGTGTTATCTGTAGGGATCTTTCAGGCGTTGAAAGGACTCTTTGACTTGAGAGACATGATCAGAGGAAGTGTAAAATCAAGAGATGCTACCTGAGGCTTACTTAAAACTTTGAAGACTGACAATGGAACGTACAGGAATTGCCCTGCTTGGAGAGAGCAGTCATAGATTACAAATCAACTTGTTTATGTTACTTAGAAGTAACACTTAACTTCTCTGAGGCTTGCAGTCTGGAGATGTCTGTCTGCAGAGCCTTGCCCTTGTAGTTGGAGGTTTAAGGGAAAGATCTTTTTTTCTGGATGGCAAATGAGGGAAAGGCTGAACAGCTTACCAGGGCAGGAACCAACAGCAATTTTAGATTACTTTTGGTAAGCAGACAAGTGTGTAGGTGATGTATACAGTAAGGGAGGTAAGCCCTGGCTACTGACCCATCAGAGGAATTGTCCAGCATGGCCACAGAAGCACTGGGGGTTACTGGCTGCATAACTGAGGTCTGTACTGGCCCAGCTGGTGCGTGGTGGAAGTTGATTATTCCTAGGGATGGCATTAAAATGAAAAGATGGGCAACCCTGAACGGAAGCAGTGTTGACATGGATGGATCCAGATATGAGTGGTGAGGACCAACATGGATGTTGTAGGACCAACATGGATATTGTAAGACCAGCAGAGGTTCACCAGGCAGGAGGCAGTGGTTGACAACTCAAGTTGATAAATTATGGTACTAGCAGCATATGGGATAAACATTAGGGTATGGAATTGCTTAAAGGATGATTTAGACACACGAGAAACTGGTTATGAGTTAAATCTAAAACTTACTGTCAAATTTGGAACCATGTAGAGTTTCTAGAGCATCTCACAAAAAATGAGAAAATCAAACTTGTCTTAAAATGGTCTGAAATTCCTGTGTTCTCAAGTAGACATATTTACATTGTCTTGTGAAGTCAGGTTCACTGGTAAAACCCAGCTTTCCTTTGATATCAAGACACTGATCCCGAGTCTGTAGTCCACTATGGGTACAACGGTACTTATGGCAAGAGTATTTAATAGCCATGCAGTTCCTATTGCTACTGCCAGTGATGTCTGTACATGGGATGAACTAGTGCTTCTGACCTGAACTAAACAGGGAGCATGACTGGTATCTTTTGCATTGCTTTTTTCATAACTTGGTATTTGGTATATATGGGTAAAACTGAAACTGAACTTTTGGCATCTTTTTCTAGCACAGTAACTTCTGTTTTCTGGGTTACTAATAGAGAATTTAGGTTGGATGGGGTATTTCTGGAGGTCATTTGGATCAGCCACCTGTTTAAGATTTACTTAGATGAGGTTGTTCAAGGCCCTTTGACTTCTTATCTGTTACCACTTTCTATTCCAAAGTGTGTCTCCTACTTGTGGTTTTGTTATGGAATTATTAACAGCAGCTATGGTTCCAATGGGGAAATTCTGCATTATTCTCTGGCTTGTTTATTGTTCCTTTTGTTTGCTTCTAGTAAAAACTGTCCAGCCCTAGCTTCTGCTTCCTTCCAACTAGTCTGTTTGTCCATGTGTGTGTTGCTTACAGATTCTGCTGCTATTTCCAGTGTGTGTTTTCCTGGACTGGGAAGACCAGATCCCACAGTCTATAGCCAGAAACTTTCTGCCGTGTGAAACAAACGTGCTGCAATCCATGTAAGTCAGACTATTTAAAAGTTTCCTTGATGCCAGAGACTTTTGTTTCCCCACGTTTCTCTCCCCACCCAGAGAGGCTGTGCTGCACTCTGTGCTTTGAGGCTGCTTAGGTAATGTCTTTCAAATTGAGAGGCAGAGGTGCTTGGAATAAGCTTGGGCAATGGGGACATGTGAATGATGTTACAGCTAGAAGATGGTTGGGCTGGGAATAGAGCAGCAGAAGTAAAGAGTCAGGCAGGAGTTTTACACAAGCTTCAGGTTTTCAGGACTGGATGGCAATGGCAGGGAGACGGTGGCTTGGCTGTTGTGCTCCTGGCAGCCATGCACATCTTTGGGCTTTGCTCTCGGTGCCTGCTCCCTTGCTCAGCTGAAGCCCCTCACATGCCACACAGTTTTGCAGCCTTCTTCCAGCCCTGTTTCTCCTGCCAACTCCTCTGCTCTGCTCCAAACAGGTGGTGCCCAGCGCTGTGTCTTTATCCTGGGTAGAAGCTGGTATGTCCCTGCTTGAGATCTGCTGTCTTGTACCCAAATGTGAATGACTGAATTTACATATGTCTTGTTTCTTTTCATCCAAGATACATACCATTCAATAAAAGTCCTGAAAAAATGAAAGCTGCTAAGAAACCTTGAGAAATAATCTCTCCTTATGATCTTATAAAAAGTTTGTTTTCTTGATATTGCCACATTGTTCATCATTTGAGTAGCAAGATGCAGGCTTACTTTTTCTTGTTCTTATCTTGCCTGGCACCTTTGCTAGCATATTGTACATCTCAGTAACAAATCTCTAGAAGTCAATTTAATGTAATGTGTCCAGAAAAACTGACATTCAACAACATTCCTTATAGTGAAAGATAAAAATAAACTGTGTACTTATTTTTCTAAGTCCTCCTAATAAATATGTGTAATGGAAATGTCGTTTTTTCATGCTGAGAGTGGGTATGTATTGATTCTGAGGTTTGGAATGATGCTCTATGAAAAAAAACCAACAACCCAGATGGTCTGAGATGTTGGGTCTGGTTTCATGATCTGCTTACGTTCCTTTGCATGAATGTTGTTGCCATCTTCTTTTGTAACATAAACTCGTATTTGTGCTATTGTGTAGCCAGGGAGACTACAGAGCTGATTAAAACTTGCTCTGTAGTGGTGGCAGGCGGCTAAAGTTGCAAGTGGGATCTTTCTTTTGATAAAAATAATCTTAGATTTATTTAGAACATTTTCTATTGCACTGTTTTAAGGCTATAAATTTATTTTGATCAAAACCAGGTTGCAAATCTGTGCCAAGCAATGAAAATGTTCCTAAGTTCAAATTTTCATATAGCTGACTACGCTTATATTTTATAAAAATGTCTCATGACAGACATACATTCTGATTTAAGCGAAAATTTATATTTTCTTTATACAAAGGTTGTTTTGGAAGAATTTCAGGGAATAGGGATGTAATTATGTAGCTTAAGGGGAGCCCATTTACAAACAAGCAGAGTATTTTTAGTCTGTACCTGAGTGGCTAACAAAAAATTCAGATAAGGAAAACCGTTTTGTAAGGTAGTAAGTGTACTTGCTCTTCCATTTGTAGAAGAGCAGTACTCGCTATTGCACTAAAAGCAGGTGCCAGGCTCAGATTTGGCTGGACAGGGAGAGAGGGATGACTGTAGTTTCCTCCAGCCTCCCAGGAGCAACTCATCTGTGCATAAGTTTCTCCTCACATGGTGTGTGAGTGGGGGGAACTGTGCAGACCTCTTTATTTTTGCCTCCAGATAAGGGGCAGAGATTATCTACCCACAGGTATCCTTGAGGTGCTGTTGCTGTTACCTCTGTGGTGCTGTGGAATCCGTTTCTCCTAGACTCTTGTGCAGGTCAGGAAACTAGCTGGGATTAAAAAAATTAGTGCCTAATGGTTCATCTGTAATTGTTGGGTAAGGCATGAATGACATTTCCACTTTTGACTTGTTCTTCTTCTTTTTTCCATTTGTCCTTGAGCAAAAGGTATTTTTCTTTGTTCTTAAGAATACACATTTGCATCCTGTCTTCAGAAGAAGGCTGCAGTTTTAAACTGCGTAACATTAACATGCCTATCTGGGCAGTATCATTTTTGTAAGATGGGGGATGCATCCTATGGTGAGAAAATGGTAATAAACGTGTTGGGTTTTGGGTGTGGAGAGGACAATTTGAGGTTATCATGATGTGAAGATGCCTGAAAGACATGTGAGCCAGCCTCTGCTCCTCACTGGTCTGCATCAGGAATGGAGTGTGAGGACGAAGGAGGCAGATGACTGTAGCCCTCTAGCTTTGTCTGTCTCTGTACTTGGGAGCATGACACAGATCATCATGGCACCCTAATCTTACAGTAAATTTGCCCCTTGGGAGGAAGGGAATCTTGAATACATTTTCCTTCCTAGAGCTGATGGTAGCATTAAGTTAACATGTGAATGTGTCTTACCTGGCAGATGTAGCAGGTATAGGTTACGACGGGGAAGCCTGTTGTTTTGAGCATGTTAAGTAAGACCTGAGTAGCTTCTGGACTACATAAACGTACATTCTTATTTTCCCTGTAATGCCTGTATGTATCTTGATGAAGGTCAGTGTAAAAGTCTTGCTCATTTATAGTAGGTTTTTCAGTTTGATATTTCAGTTAGCATTCTGAAGAAACTGCCCAGCTTTTTGCAAACCCATGTTATGGGAGGGTGTCCTGAGGTGCAGCTGTTCAAAAAAACTATGTAGGTCATAGTCTATACTTTAATTAATTACACAGACATTATTGGGCAGTCTTCTTGTTTGAGATTCAACCCTGCTGAGTTCTTCTGAGTTTGTAGCTGCTGCTGAGCATGCTGCTAGTTTCAAGTCAGTTTTGTCTCAGATGAGTGTAGTTGAATACAAACCCTGAAGCCTATGATGATAGAAGGCGATAAGAATTTTACCTTTATAATGAATGCTTGGTTGGTAATTTTTTTAGGTAAGTTATGTTAGGAATTCTGATTCACTTAATTCATTTTTTTCCAATAGCGAGATAAAAGGAAAGTTTAGACAGGTGCTGCGCCTTTTTTACAGATATATAGTAAATATATATATATATATTTGTTTTCAGGTACAGGCTGCAACTTCTCTTGCCATGTTAAGACTGGCAATTCTGGGTAGGCAGCAAATGCAGATCCTGCTTCTGGTTTCAGATCACCATACAGAGTTAGAATATAGGAATTAAAGTGGGAGCAGTGTTTAAATTCACTGAAATACAATCTTGGAAAATGCAAAACCCTGCAAAAACTGCTGCACACCCAGAGTTTTACTGAACATTCAACAGTTTCAGAAGGCTTCCATGCCCCGAAATTCATGTGGCTTTAGTGCAGTTATAGAAGTGATATAGAGCTGTGCTGCACTCCCCATTGGAGAGAAGGGTATCCATGCATTTTTCTGTCAGTAGGATTTGCTGCTTATCTTCCTGGTGTCTCCAGCTAGCATAAGTAACTAATCTGGTTTCATTTGAATAGAGTGGTCTGTGAATGCTATGGCTTTTACCAGCCTTTTCTCTTCAGGCCAGATTTCCTCTGTATGTAGAGCAACATACCTCTGCAGAATGGAATGAACTGGAAGGGTGCTTTGGCAATGTTTTCCAGTGTGTGCTGATGAAGGAAATGATTTAGCTGAGAAGTGCTTGCAGCTTTAAGTGCTTGTGATTCTTTCTCTTGAGTGAATGAGCAAACAATAAAAATCTGGAGGAGGGAGCTGGTGCTTTTGTTGCTTTATGAATTGAGTCTAGTGACTCATCTGCCCAGAGATAGGGTGCAGCTGGGCATAGGCACTGTGAGTCAGTGTCCACCTTACCATTGTGTGCCTGGAACACAAGAGGGTTTCTTCTGAAGAGCAGAATGATGTGGGAGGGGTAGCTGAAGCTATTGGTCTTTGTCTTACCACATGCATTTCTGAAGACTTGAAGCAAGAGAGTAGTGAGAATCTGGGAACAGAATCTAGAACTGCTCAGTTATCTGTTTAATAATGTTTAGATCTGAAACTTCCAGATCTAAGTGGAAACTTCTTGTATATCAGTGTTAAAGCCCTGGTCTCACAACTAGTGTGCTTGTTCGTCTTACAATGTTTGCAATGGCTTTAATAGTACCTAATGGTTTTTATATATGCTATGTTCAGGTAACTTTTTAGCGTATTTGACTTCCCTGTCACACCTATCTTATCCTTTGTCTTGTCTTGCAGTCAGGTACCTGTCACTAAACAGTCTTCCCTCTGGATTACTTGTAAGCAGCTTTTGAGAGTCTGCTTTAAGAAGGCAAAACTTGTGGGATCAGTTTCTCCTTCTGCTATCGGCTTGTTTTATGAATTGAATCTTGCAATTCATAAATTGCTGGTTTGTAAGTAGGTGGGTACAGTTTCTTAAGGCGTTAAAAGTTCAAGTCTTCCCTATGGATGCTTAAGATCCTGTATCACTTCTTATATCATCTGGGGTTGGTTTGTAATATTAATTTTTTGTTCTCCTTGTAAACAGGTTTTACTCGTTAGTTGATCTTCCCAGATGTCTCTATCAGTGGTATTTTTAGAAGTTGCTGTGTACCTATTTGCAAGGAGCAAAGTACAAATGGAAACCACAGAAAGTCTATTAGTGCCTTGAGAGACTGCATGGGGAAGTACAACACGCAGTTTACTTACTAACCCAGGCTGTCTTACCTAATAAAAAATAGAATGGTTTCTAGACTGTTCCTCTCACCTTTGTTCTCATTACTATCTAATCCTTGAGTTAATGCTTATTGCTGGATCAATTTACTGCTGTATCTTATCTGAAACTTTAATACATTTGGTACCGAGAAACTTCTTATACTTGCATTGGGTGGGCTGTTTGTGGTGTTTTGTGTGTGGTTGTGAGGTTTGTTGACTGGTTATTTGGCTTTTGGGGGTGTGTGTTTTGTAAGCAGAGGAAGCTGATTTTCAGTTCTAGACCCCATCTTGCAATGAGCTCTAGGGGTAGGGGGGTGGTTTGCAAGCAGTTGTTCAGGATTGGGCCTTGCTTTCTTCTGAAGATGTAGCACCTCGCTCCTGAAACAGCATACATAAAAGTAGGTGTTTTAAAATTAAAAGGCATTGCATTTATTTTCAAAAGCAAGTGTTGAAACAATGGAAAGTACAGCTGGAAGAGATATGAAGTGGTTCTCCAATCCACTTAATGCTGACTGATCTGTAATTTGTCATGTGTGTCTGTTCTTAAAACTTTCAGGAGGGAAAGCTTAACAATTCTCTTGCCCATTCATCTAGTGCTTAAACAGTCTTATTAATAGACGCTGAGAAAAACTTACTAAAGTTTCTCTTACACTTTTTCTTAAAGTTTACTCTCAGGAGTTTTAGTTCTTCATTGCTACCTATCTATCTCCATTATTCTCTCTGGCTTTTTGTAATTAAGGAAACTCAGTTTCTTTTGGGGTTTGTTTTTTTTTTTCCCTCAGAATTCCTTTTCTAGCCTTTGTGATTGTTCTTGGTGCTTTTCTTTGGAATCCGTTCACCTTTTGTCTCTTAAATACTGTACTCCTGTGGGGGCTCTCCCAGAGCAGCAGAACTTTTTCAGCTGCCCTATGGATAATGGATTTGCTTTTGCACCCCTGCATGGTGCTTGCCACTTTCATGATGCTGTCGGCTTATATTCAGCTTCTGGTCTAGTAGATCTGATGGATCCTTCTCAGAAGTCTAGCTGCCAAAGAAATCAGTTTTTCTGAATGAAGAATGTGATGTACCTCTTTTCACTTATCACCCAATAGATACATTTTAAACACTACAAAAAGCCAGATTTTAAGACTCCAAAAGAAAGAAAAAGGGGGTTTATTGGGCAATTCTTTCATAGCTCACTAATAGCAGGACTCCATGTGTTAATTTAGAAGTCTGGGATGCTTTGACCTCAGGGTGGCTGTTACACAAATATCATAAAAGGGTGATGAGAGATCATTTTTTAGAGTACGCAGTGGAAAAGCTGCAGATATCTCCATAAAATAGCTATGTTAATTTCTGTGGTGAATCTTATTGAATCAATTGGTTGCTAAAGTGGTGCTTTTAAGCATTACAATATACTGAAAACAGCAAACAAATTCTGGACTTCATCCTCACGCGTAAACAGAATGGAATGAGGTAATCTGGGAGAAGGTGGTTGTAGGTGCGTAGTTTCACAAGAGTATTCTCTACTTTGAAATAATGTCTCTGATAAAAGGATTGTTCTAGCTTTAAAGGATTATTCAGGCCACTCTGTGGGCAAACTGTTGTGTGCTAGGTCATTGTACAACAGTTTAAGTTGGTTCTCCACTGTCTTCCGTGACTGTGTATTGATTTCAGTATGAAAGAAGCTGTGATCTTCTGTTTACTCAGGAACTGAAGTCCCCAAAGGCCATTTAAAAATTTTAAGCATTAGCCAGGTTTTATGCTGAGATTTTATACCTGCCTTCCCCATATCCCCTTTCTGCTCGTCTTCTGGGCCAGAAAAGCAGCAGGATCTTCAGGGACAATGTTATTCTCTTGATTCTTCACTACTCTTTTCCTTATCCTTCTCTATAGTGACCCTGCATATTGGGCACCCAAGTTATAGCATACTTCCTGGATTGTAAAAATCAACAGCATAGCTTGTGAGGGAAGGACTGTTCACTGGTTGGCCTTGAGAGTTTAACTGGGTCTGAACTTTGGTTTTTAATGTCCAGCTTTGAATTAGCTTGTGTCTGCACTCAGCCTCATTCCTCTTTGGTTCTTCTCTGGGAGGAGGCGTCATTATCTTGTGAGACAGAAAAGGAAGTTGGGCTGTGAACCTTGCAGATAACTGAAGCGTGTGACTACCAACTTAGCTAAGTTGTGTATGTTTAGGTCCTGCTATAACCCTGCAGTGCGGTGGCATCCCAAGATGTGACAGGAACAGTGGGGAGAATGGTTGAGTTTAGAATGCCTGATGTCTTGTACCACAAGACATTACACATATCCAGTAAGCTGCTGTTTACAAAGTTTGCTGCTTTGAAAGTAATGTTATATTGTTGTGGCTATTTTTATTTCTTAACATGCTTTGTTTTCCTTCTTCCCCCTCATATTTGCAATTTCTCATACTCATTCATACTAGTGCTATGGGGTTTCTTTTTTCTTCAATATAACTTATTATTATTACTACTTCAAATTACAGCAGAGATAAATACTCTCTTAAATATTTGAACTTCATCACAAATCAGGCTCATGTTAGTTAGCAGCTACCATGTGGCCTATCATACTGCTTGATTATTTTATTTTATTTTATTCCAGTAGAACAAGTGGGATCTGAAATACTATTCTTGGAGAAATAGGAGAAACTGCCAGATAGCTTAGTATATCAGTGAAGATGCCCCATGTCCTTGCTGTAGCATTTTGACTTTATAAAGGAAGAAGTAGTGGTGGGGAGAAAGTGTAAAACCTACTCTGTGAAAAGGAAAAGGGAAGGAAGCAACAACAATATCAAAATTAGCATTTAACACTGTCAGAAAGAAGTAACAGTCAAAACATTTTATGCTGGTGAAGGTGCATTTTAATCTAGCTATCTTCTTGCTTTCTGCCTGAATACAGCCTAATTACTTGTCACTTGCCCTCAATAAATAATGTCTTCTGTTATAACTTTCTCTCTTATGTTTTAGATACAATGTCTGCGCCAAGTGGCATCCCTGTCCCATCTGCACCACCTTCTTATGAGGAAACAACAGAAATCAACATGAACTATCCTCAGCCCTATCCTACCCCAGGACATGGCCAGAAACCAAATGGGAAAAGAATAAACCCTTCCCCATACATGGGACAGCCTTCACCAATGCATAACCCCAGTAAGCCTTACTTAAGTCAGCCTTAGTAAGCCTCAAGTTTACTGCACTGTACTTCATGTTAAGGAGATGTTGAGTGGCTGTGTAATAAGTGTTGTGCAGAACATGAAAGATCATGGTTCAGAGTTGTTCTCCACCTTCCAGACATATTTTTGAAGGGAATAAAGTGAGTAAGTTCTTGTGAATCCTTTAGTGTGCACTAGTATCAATAACATCATTAGGTGCTCTGAAGTTTTTAATGCAGCTTTATTCTTAAGACAGTGTGTTTCTGCATTAGGAAATACCATGGTGATTTCTCCTTGTCACTGTGCATTTCATTGCACTAAGCCTCAAAATACTTGAGTTAACAGCTGGTTCTAGCTCAGAGGAAATTGATTAACTTTTTTTCCTTATTTACCCGTTGAGTATAGTGTATTTTTCTGCTCAGTTACAGTTCAGACAGTGTATGTGCAGCAACCAGTAGTATTTTGTGACCGCCCAGTTCAGATGTGCTGCCCTTCCTGCAACCAGATGATAGTGACACGTCTCTCGTATGACTCAGGAGCTTTGACTTGGCTGTCATGTGGTGGCCTCTTCCTGTTGGGGTAGGTTGATTCCAATTTGCACTTTGTTTTTCTCTTCTTACATGTCCTTTTATAGCTCTAAGGAGTGACAAAGCTCTCAGCTTTGTTGCAGTCTCATTCTGTCTCGTATCTGATCCTGAAGGTTTGAATAGCCTGCATCTGCATTGTCCGATATGACCTTAAAGTAGCTCAAGAACACTAGTGATGGATTCCATAACCATGTGTGTTCTTCCTACAGCATCAAGGCACCAGTTTTCCTGATGGCTTTTGCAGAAAATAAATTTTATCTTCCTATGTATGTAAGAAGTGGTAAAAGAGATTGATTTTGTTTCTCTTTTGCTCTTCAGGTGTATAGCTGGCTGCTGTTTAATTCCCTTCTGCATTGATGCCCTAAAGGATGTGGATCACAGCTGTCCAAACTGCAATACTCTTCTTGGATCTTACAAACGTTTATAGGCAGTGTTTAAACATTGATAATTAATTGATGAAGTTGGTTAGCACCTCTACAAGCTCTTTTTGAAGCTTCTTGGAGACTTCTGGTTGTTTCTGTGCATCCTGTCACTGGAAACCAATCAAAAGTAATGTTTATTGCTAGATTGTTTGAGTAAGAATTTGCTTGAGGGGATTCCGACTTAAGTATGTAAAAACTATATTTAATTTTTAAGGGCCACTCAGTGCAGAACCAGTTAATGGCAACTGTTTTCCCTTTCTGCTTTATGCAAAACAGGTTCATGATGTTCTTCAGTAAATCTCAACTATGCTGCAAATTGGTGTGCCTGCTTATACTCAGCTCAGACAGGGAGGAGAACATCTATGAAGAGCTAGATAGTCTTGTGCTTGGTGCTGAGGCTTTTGTAACAGCACTGTTTGTAAACTGGCAGGGAGCCGCTTGCCTCTGGGACAAGTGCCCCTCTTTGACAAAAAGAAGTGATTTGTTGGCATCTGTTCCTAAGCACTAAAACTTGCTTTAAAACTTTCTTAGTTGAAAGAGAACCAAACCTGGAGGCTTCATCCTTTTTGGAGGCTACTTTACCAAATGGAAAACTCAGGTTATCATGCATTAATGGTGATTCAATCTAGCACCTGAATTTCCTTGCCAGTTTCAATTCTAGTCATACCTCTACTCTACAAAAAAGATGTTCATACAGGAATTGTTAATAGGTACTTGTTCAGTGGGTTTTGATGGGTTGGGATTTTTTTACTGCTGATCTGGATGTCTGTCAAGTGTTCTCTTTGCTCCACCCCAGTGAAAGTGCCCATACAGCCTTTGTTATAGCCTTGGAAGGCTTTCGTGTACATTTACGCGAGTCAACTGATAGAGCATAAAAAACCCTCAGCGTTATCTTAAGGCTTAAATTCCACCTGCAAAACACAGGTTCAGGACCTGGGGTTTTAGTTATTGATCCGTTTGTTAATTACTGTTTCTTCATTAAGAAGGTAACATGATTGTTAAGGAGTTTCTCTGATTATTTAGGCATGTACTGTGATTTTTCTAAATGAAATAAGTTCTGTTTTCAGAGGCTTAAGCTGGATATACTTATGTAAGACAATGATCACAAAAAATTAGGAAACGAGGCTCTTAAGGTTGAAGTATATTTTATTCTGTCATAAATAGCGGGCTTAGTCTGAGTAAAATCTTAATGAATTTGAATGATATCTGTCTAGAAAAGATGGGCATTTATACAAGGCTGTGATGCACTGTATTAATCTCTGTAAAAGTAAAAGCTAAAATAAAAAATACTGCTTTTCCCAAATGTGCCTTCTATAAATATTTGGTAGAAGTTAACTTGAAAAGTCTTTCAACACTTCACTTTTGAAATCCAAGAGTTTTGTGGATCACAAATACAACTTTTAGGCCTTGTGTTAATTAATTTTTGTAAAGTGCTGTTGCTTGTGGATCATTTGCAGGTGGCTTAATAACTCTCTTGTGCATTTGAAAAAGATTTCTGATCATATGGTGCTTTGTGCCATAGGAATTTCCATCAGTAGCTACTAACTTACAAGAGTGATGGAGATAAAAAGGTGGTAATTTTGTCGCTTTTGCTGTGATGATGTAGAATTATCTTGTGGTTTTGTGTGTGTGTTTTTGGTTTTTTGGGTTGTTTTGGTTTTTGTTTGTTTGTTTGTCATCCGCTGCACCACTGCAATGCTTTCCATGTTCTTTAACAGCCTGAGTGATGCTCCACTAAATTTTCTGTTCTGATGACACGGGTAGCAGTTCTAACTTAAGCAGATAGCATGTGCGGCTGTAAAGCAGTATTCCCACCCCTCTGGATTTTATGGAAAATGTACTTCTTTTCAGTTTAACATCAGAGCAAGACAGGAAGAAGCAATGAAGCATGCAGTGCTTCTAAACTTCATGTTTACTTGCATAGGGGGGAGGATTTTTTAGTTCTTTCAGTACTCATGTCAGTCTCATCTGGATAATCCTGCTGTATATTCACTTGGTAAGTCTTTAAATTGCTATTCCCTTAGCTCCCCTTTTCTCTACAAAGTGATGGCTAGCAAGTCTGCGGTTGTGACACCAGAATGCAGAAGGAATACTGACAAAAAAAATACTTATGTGGGGTTTTCTTCTATGGGCACAGTCCACTTCATCTCTTTAAATTCCTTATATAGATCGAGAACAGGACACGTAATGCTGGCAGCTATTCCACCTAACTAAGTATTCTGCAGAACTTTCTGCCATCCCTGCTATACTTAAATTTCCTTAAATACAAAGTTCTTTTGTGTATGAAATTATCTACAGAATGTGCCAAAGTAACTTGCTTTGTTAACCTTATTTTAGACAGGCAAATACAGGACATAACTTGCTTTCTGTGAAGGTGATTTGTGTACAAGTTGAAGCTGCTCTTTGTTTTTAAACCTCACTATATTTAAAATAAAACTTTTGTCTTTCATATCTAGTGCTTCTAATCAGAAAATTGTAATGCTTGGAATGTTTCTAAACACAAATGGCTGAAATGTTAAAATTAAGTCAAGAAATGTAATTACAGGGACAAATTTTTCAGTCTCACTTGGGCCAGGTCTCTGATAAATGGTAGTCCCTGTCCTGCAGACCACCTTTTTACACACAGAACCACACCTGAAAAGCTGTTTTCCTGCAATTTGGGCCCTTTATTTATTTTTTCCTTTTTACCACCACCACCCCTCATCCCCCCCCCCCCCCCCCCTTTTAAACTCCTTTGGGTAAAGCTTTTTTGCTCACAATGCAACTAAACACACATATAGATATAGATAAGCTTCTATGTACCAGTAACTGGTAGGGAAAAATAGATCTGAAATATCATCACATTCAGTCTGAAAGAATCCCTATTACTCATGTGAGAATGCCCTACTTTTTTGAATGTCTGAAGCACTTTTTTCTTTGAGATGCAGAAAATACAGAAAGGGCAGGACCCATAACCTCAAACAACTTCGTTCTAGTGCATTGGTATTTTTATTAAGCAACACTTTGTTAACAAGCAAGTTGTGGTGAACAGTTTTTCCCTTATTGATAGAAAATGAAGTGGCACGCTGACTTCATGCGCTCATGTTATGTCTACAAATAAGGAAGGGATATGAACCATCTCAAATCCTTTGGCCTGACATGACAAAGTTGGGTAAAGCCTTCCCTTGTCCTACCTTCATTCACATTGCAGGATGGCACTGCGTTCCCTTACACTTAATAACAGTGTTTCTGTTTTTTATTGACCCAACTTGTACCTGGTTCAAGCTAGTTAATTTTGGTGAAGCCTGAGCCAGAAGAAAAGAAAATGTGTGTTGTTATGCAAAGAAGATCCAAAATGCAAGCTGTTAAAACAAAAAAGCAGCTGATAGCCCTACAAGAGGGAGTTGTTAGACAAGAACTCGGTGGTCTAAAAATTCTGCTATTTATTGTGGTGTTTGTGAAAGCATTGCTGCCAGTCTTAACCACTGGTTCCTTTTTTAAAGGAAAGAGTTGTGATTTGTGTACTCAAACCCAGTTAATTGTTCTTCATAACTGAGCAGCAGAAGGTGAGTAATGGGATATACACTGCGAGCCTGGAAATAAAAACTAAAGTGAGTACCGTGACAAAAATATGAAGTGTTTATGGTTCATGTAAATTATATTTTATAGCAAATTTATCTGTCTGTTCCTTTCTTCTTTGTAAAGAACCTGCAACATGATTCAAATTCATTGTTTAGGATGACTTTACTGTATTTCTGTGAGGTGAATACCCTTGTGTATGATGTGCTGGATGTGATTCCAGTATAGAAATAAATTCTCCAAGTGTCTTACTATGTTTTTGAACTGGGTGTGTGGTGAAAAGGTTTAAAGGAAGTGCTTCATATTCACTTACTTGATTTTTGTTATTAGTATTATTACCTTGGGGGCTTTGAGTATCTGAAAATCCAGCATCTGTTTGCAACACGTGGCTGTGTGGTTTGGAGATGCTAACAGTAGTTGTGCTCAAGTCTGGAATAAACCAAGAGTGAGTAGGTGAATTTTTGAAGCCCATTTGTGGTTGGTTGTTTTCTTTTCATGTACCATCTCGCATATGTGTGCAAAGAAAGGGGTGGGGAGAGGGAGGGCAGCTTCACTGAACACTAGAGAATTACTTAATTAAGGCTCTGGGTGACAGACACGGCTTTAAACCCATGATGGCCCTGAAGGTGACGGGCTTTCACAAAAGTGTTTGGGGGGAGGAAGACCTGAAGTCGTTTCCCCCTCTTGCTCCACAGTGTCCCTGAGGCCCTTTTTCTGGGCACACTGCCTTGAGTAGCTCCGGAGGAAGGAAGGCAAGGCCAGCGCCGGCGCTGCGAGCGGCACAAGGCGCTTCAGCGGCTCACAACGCGGCGCTGCGAGGATAACCACGTGTCCCGGCGCAGACCCTCGCCGTCCCAAAGCCAGAGCTTTACCCTGTTCGGCACCAGGGGGCGCCGGGAGCCGTCGGGGCTCCCGCGTGCTGCTCCCTGAGGCCGGTGCGGATCCCTTGCCCCGGCTCTCCGCCCTCCCTCCTCTTCATCAACTTGATACAGTTCTTCCTTGTTCCTGCCGTTCCGCGAGTTTCTTGGCTTTACCTTCTGCTCACAGGGGCAGCGGCCGGCGCCGGGTGAGGGGCGAGGTCCCAGTCGGTCCATGTGGGAGGTTGCGTAGTGTGCGGCGGCCGCGAAGCGCTACCACAGCCCTGGGGAAGGCGGCGGGGCCCTCCATCACCGTAGGGCCTCGTAGTACACGTCCCGGAATCGTGTGTGCTTCAAACAGCTGCTTGTTTTGGGGACGCTTTTTTTATTCCCCACCACCACCAAGGGAATAACGTATTGGGAGCACTATTCCCGAAGCTCTTCCCTGGAAAGCATTCCAGCTGTGAGGGCTCCTGCTGCCCAGGCCCCGCTGCATCCTGTGGCTGCCCCTGCGACCGCAACAGCAGCATGTTGTGGGCTTCTCTCAGCCTCGCTGCAAGGTCCAGGGCTTGGAAAACCTGTGAAGACACAAGGTGGTTGTAAGGACAGGTAGGTGGGAGAGGGTGTGCCTCGACCCCTGGGCTATACCAGGGCTTGTGCATAGAGGGGCAAGAATGGGGCCATGCCACAGGCCTGCTTTTGGCTGTTGTGGTTAGATGTGAATTTATTCATAGAATCACAAACTGGTTTGGGTTGAAAAGGACCTTAAAGCTCACCCAGTTCCAACCCCCTCACATGGGCATGGATACCTTCCGTTAGACCAGGTTGCTCCAAGCCCCCTCCAGCCTGGCCTTGAACACTACCAGGGATGGGGCAGCTGCAGCTTCTCTGGACAGACGCCTCACCACCCTCACAGGGAAGAACTTCTTCCCAGGATCTCATCTCTGTCTCCCTTGTGTCAGTTAAAATTGCCCCTTGTCTATCACTTCATGGCCTTGTAAATTGTCCCTCTCCAGGTTTCTTGTCAGCCCCTTTTAGGTGCTGGAAGCTGCTCTAATGTCTCCCCAGAGCCTTCTAAGCCTCCCCATGCTGAACAAGCTCAGCATTCTCAGCCTGTCTCCAGAGCAGAGCTGCTCCAGCCCTTGGAGCATCTCTGTGACCTCCTCTGGATTTGCTGCAGCAGCTTCATGTCCTCTTTGTCATGCTGTCCCAGAGCTGCAGTAGAGGGGGAAGAATTCCCTTCCTCAACTTGCTGCTCACACTGCTGGGGATGCAGCCCAGCGCACAGGTTTCTGGACTGCAAGTGCGTGCTGCTGGGTCATGGGGAGCTTCTTGCCGACCACCACTCCCCAACTTGTCCTCAGGGCTGCTTTCAATCCAGTCTCTTCATCCAAAAGAACTTGTAAGGCCTTTACAGAACAGACTGCTATTAAAGTTCAGATGTCCTGGGCAACACAAGTGTCCACTGATGTCTTCGCTGTGTTGTGTGTTAGGTGGTATTTTTGATCAAGTTTTGATTAAGTTCACTTTGCAAACTTGAGTACAGTATCTATTAAAATGGATGGATGCTTTCTTCAGATTTATTGCCAGTGCTGGTCTCTTGTGAATCATTAAATTAGTGTGTTTGCAGCACGTGTGCCTGATTTTCTTCAGTATCTTCAGATCTAGGACAGCACCATGGTAGACATTTCTCTTGGAGTGGTCTGTTTTTCTTTGTATTAGCAACCCGCTCAAATGAGTGAACTTAGTCAAGTGCATAGGACACTAGGGTTACACATTAGCTTAAAGATTTGTCTCCAGCATGTGTTTAAGTGTCAACCGCAAATCAGGCATTTAAGTTTTTAATTTGTAACTTATAAGTTTCAGTACAAAGGGCCTAAAATCTGTGATACACTGAAAAAAGCTATTTGAAATATTTTCAACAAAAAAGCCCTGCAGTGTTGCTTGTGAATTTCATTGTTCTTTGGTGTATGAGATTTCAGGCAAGCTCAGATTTATGTGAGTGTGCTCATACACTTGTAATAAGACGTTTTTCTTTTTTTTTTATTAATATAACTTCTCTCTGAAGAAGTGGGAAGCCACAAAGCTAAAACTTGAAATTAAAATGCAAATTTGATTATTTTGGAAAATGTGATTTGCAGCTGCAGCTGAAAAAGCAGAGGAAGATAATCTGAGCAAAATAGAAAATCAAATGCATTTACCAGGTAATGTTGAATTCTGTTTTCTTTCTCCAAGCAAAAGCCCAAATCTTCAAACTTCTCTGTCCCAGCAGCCCTTTCCATCTGTAGCATACCCCAGGATTGCAGCCTGAATCCGAGTTTGAATGTGAGCCTGACCTGTGAGTCTGTTCATAAGTTGACATGTAACCCATTCTGAAATTAATGTTTTTTACATAGAAATTCCCTGTATCTCTTATTTTGCATGATATGTTAATATTCAGTCTTTGGCTTGCAGTGCTATTACTGGCTGTTGATCTTCAGTTTGGTATAAGAAAGGGAGAGACTCACCTACTCTCTGGTTGTGCTGATGTCTGAAGCTGAATTTGTCTAGTTTTCAGATACCAGGATCACTGGCGACTTCTGATGGAGACTTCTGAGTAGCTGCTGCTCTGTTCTTATAGATATTTGAATTTCTCTTAACTCTGCTCAAACATGTGTTATGTGTCTGTTTATTTGACCCTTCACATTTAATAAGAGTGCTTGTGCTTAAAATTAAGTATATGTAACTGCATTAATGTCCAGTGTTTACAAATGAAAACTATAGCTCCCTTTTTGATTTTTTTGAGAAAATCTGTTTGTTAATCCTTAAAGAGAACCCTTCTATGGCACATCATCTATCTTTGCATGAACATGTTACTCTAGAAATTGTGATTGAAATGCTGATATCTGTAGCTAAGTATTTGTCTTGAAGCTGTAAAACATGTCGCTCACTAAGCACTACAGCACCTTATCAAAAAGCTTGTCAGAAGAGACCACTTTCTTCAGTGTGATGTCTGTTGTGTAACCTTCTAGAAACATGCTGTTTTGCCACATGGTAAGACATACATGCAGTGCTGTTTGTCTCCACATGTGCAGCAGCGTGAGGCGCCTCAGAATCTGATGTGCTGCAGTCTTGTGAACAGGTCTGGCATTTTTGGTCCGTCTGGTCAGACTCAGCTTTGTTTCAGGGACTTTGGATACAGGCTGTCTCTTGGCATAGTTCATACAATCTTTCCTGGCCACCTCTTTCCTAAAGCTCCTTCCTTGTGGAAAAGTAGTTGCCTGTAACCTGCAGAGAGGCCAAAAGGTTTCTGAAACAGTTTTTGGTGTTTGAGTAGGGGAAGAAATTACTAAAACCAGGCTTGTTCCAAGAAAGCATTTAGGTTTGAGCACATACGTTTTTTTTGGGGTGTGCTTATGCTTAAAGTTAAAGACCTATTCATTAACTCTGCTGACTTCAGACATTGGTGCCATACATGAGGCTAACATAAACTAAGTGGAAAACTTATTGTAAAGTGTCAGATTTATTAGTAAGAGGATAGAGCTACAAATGCTCAGCACACAAACACTGCTTGTAGCTTGTTGCTCTTGGGTTATGCATGAGAGTTTTGATAAGGTCCTTCTGATTCCAATTTTGATATTCCCACTGACTTCAGTATAAGTTTTATGCTTTTAGGTTATTTTGCAATAGCTGTGTGAAATATATTGAAAAATGTTACTATATAAATAGTTAAAAGTCAGACTGCTGTGGAGAACAGGCAGTAGTAGCGATTCAAGAGCTGAATGACTGCAGGATAATGTACAGAGCATATACTATGCCCAGATAAACTGTAATCTTAATATTGAAAGTTAGAATTAATACAGGACAGATTAAAAATGTGAAACCCAGCAAGCTGCAAGTTTCCCACAATTAAATCTTTTGAAGCTGTTTCAGAATTAGAATATTCTGAAAAATCCCTGTGGACAGAAGAGGGATTTCTGGGTTACTACTTCAGGTTGATGAAAGGAAATCTGAGCTGCTGTATGAAATCTGCAAGATGTTTGCTTTTTTAATTTAGTTTCAGACCTGAGCTGTCCCCAGGTTTGGCATTTGAGAGATCTGGGATTCTAATAGAGTGGTCCACCTTTTGTCATGAAGTATTTTATTAACTGTTTAGACTTGACTTGCTCTTTCTGATCTTCTTTTGCCGTTGATCTATGCAAAGCACATGCAAGAAGTCGCTTTCCCTTTAAGTAAAATTTGTAAGCGTTTTGAGCTGAGCAGATGTTACCTGATGGAGAAAGTAAGTTCAGACATGAGGCTGTGACAACAGAAGCTTGTTGGGGGAGCATGGTGACTGTGACTGGGATTGTTATCTGTGATTTCTGCTTGTGAATCTGGTTTGAAATAAGCAATAGTTCAGGTTAAACCAGAGAGCCTTGCAGTGGGTTAAGACATGGGAGCAGGAGAGAATAAATCCTTGCCTGCCCACAGCAGCTTCCTTCAGAAGGTGTTGGTGTGAAAGCATAACAGTTTTGACAGTGCCTTTGTCCCGTGAGTGAACGCTGTCTAGCAAACACAGCCACAGGCTACCAGGGAAGGCACGTGATGAGAACCTGGTTCTAGAAAAATGAGTCAGTAGGACAGGAGGTAGATGGTGAATCTCCCTCAAGCAGGAGTGGAACATCTTTATCACAAGTTCAGTGAACCCTGGAAGGCCTGTATCTAACAAATTATAAAAACCCAGTTTCTACTAGAAGGACTGTAGTTCTTGGGGTTTGTGTATTATTTATGCACCATTTCATCCATCTTGGGTTTGGGACTTTGGTTGAAGGGGTATGCTGCCTCCCATGAACTTGCTTGCTCACAATGGAAACACCTTGCTTTAAGCCCCAAAACTTTTGCTTTCATCCTGTGTCCTTTTTGATTGATTAATCATCAGGGGACAATGGCTAGGTGATTTTAAAAACGTATTGATGTATTTTAACTTACTGTGTGGGATCATTCTGAGCATTTGCTGTATTGTGATGCTGTATGCTTAGCTCCTTTTCTTGCACTTCAGTGGGATTTCTAATAGGTGAATTTCTTTCCTTTTTTAATAAAAAGGCTAAAATGAGGTTGGGTAAATGCTTGTGTGTGTCTGTCTCTCCTTCCTACTGCACAAGCTGACCCTCCCCCTTGCAGACTGCTCTGCCAGAGCCCCTCCTCTGGCTGGAAGAGGGGAGTTGAAATAGTGAGCTCCTGCTTTGTGAAGGAAATTTTCTTTCACTGCCTTGCTCAGAGGTGCCTTTGAGAGGAAAACTGATGTTGTTTTGTTAGCTTCTGGAATGAGGAGGTGATTTCGAAGGCCATGGGGCTGCGTGCCATCATTTTACTCTGGGCTGTGGTGGCAGGAGCTTCAGGCAGTAAGTAGAACAAACTTTTTCCTCTGCTAAGATTGATCTCTCTCAATGCAAAATACTTCTTTTGAGGAATGATCTTACTGCCAAAACTTGGAGGTCCTATAAATGATCTAACAACCTGTAGGTTTGCAGTAATTGTTGTAGAAGCTTTGTCTTGGTTTTCAGTGTGGTGTGGCAATTCACTGTACTGAGCTCACTGGGTGGTACAGGACAGGTGGGAAAGCACCCTACCTACAAAGGAGTACAGTTAAATAGTGCCTCTTCCTTCGGCATTACTAGGGAAAGCAACAGGAACAGTGAGATTGTGCCAGTCAGTTCAGTATCTCTCCTGAAAATAACGTGTTATTATCATGTATAGTATGTTAGTATCATGTTCTGAAACTGTGCTCACTTTGGTACTTGGCAGATGAAGGATTCTGAAAAATGTGACTAGATCATGAAATGTTAATGATGTGGTCCTTTGTTCCTATTGTCAGCTGAAAAGAGCTAAATGCATGCTGTTTCTAAAACCAAAATAAAGTAGGGAGGAAAATGTAAAATTTTGAAAGAATGAAGCAAACAGCAGAAACTCTGAACTTGGGCACCTTAACGAAGTTAACAAAGTGCCTGATTGTCCAGAGTGCTCAGCCTGTCACACTGTCTGACTGTGATAAACACATGTAAAAATCCTGAACATGGATTTGAGGTATCTACACAGGATCTGAGAGAGTTCTTAAATCTGGTCCTGCAGAGTTCATCCTCTTGAAAATCTGATGCTACAGTACAGAGATGAATTTTCCAGGTTTGTCTTGCCGTATTTATGTTAAGGTTCTTGAATAAGTTTTACTTATTTCTTTGTTAAAAACCATTAATCGAACACTGCCTTTTCTCACTGTTTGAAAGAATAGTTCTTTTCTTTCCTGATCCACAAGATACTTATGGATGATCTTTTTCTCTCCAAGGAAAGAGATTAGTGTATTTCTTTCTCCCCACATGCAGTGTGTTTGGAATTTTAAAGTTAATGCATATGTTCTATGTATAGATAGGTGTCTTTATAAAAATTAATAGTCGACTGATAATTCTCATAGGTAATGTGATCTGATCTCTTTATGCTAGAAAGTTTGATACTTTTGCAGATAGCCGTAGCGCTAGTTTGCTTGAAAATACCGTGTTATTTTTGTGTATACTTTATAAAATAAAATCTGAATTTCCATACTGAAAATTGATTCTACAAAGTAAAAAGGAGCATTTGTTGGGAGGAAAATATGAATGTGGGGGTAAGGCCTTTTCAAGGAAAATGTAATTCTGCTCTCCAGAAACTTAAGTTTTAACTTGGGAATAAAAGTGCTTATAAGCTTGAGCTGAAGAAACAAACCCTTCCTCTTTTTTTTGTTCCAAACCCAGTAAATTCACTTCTTTTCTCCTGCCAATAATTTTGAAATTCAAAAAAGAAAAAGAGAGAGAAGAGAAAATATGGTTCCAATAAATAATACAAATGTGGATTTTTAAATGTTGCAGTTTAACAAGAGCATTTTCTTCAGGCATAGAGCATATATAAAACATCCAGAAGCTTGGACCAGAATAAAGAGGCTCTTTCAGTTTATATCTCCAGTGGGAGATGCAGCTGAGCAACACAGGGATGTTAGTTACTGCTTAACAGGGAGGTACATTAGCGTGTAGACCAGCATAGAGGTTGGGGGCAGTTGTACTGTTGTTGAACTTCTTCTGGAATTTCTTTTTAAGAAATCTATTAATACTGGCAAGTTTAGGACTGAATGGTTCTAGTACTAATTAAATGATGCAATATATGATTTTTAATAAAGTAGCATTTATTTTGAAATGATACAAGTGCTATGTGTTGAAATGCAGCAGAATCACATACTTGATACCAGCTGTTCCTCACATATCCCTGCAGTGCATATGGGCACCTGGGATCTGACTGATCTTGCCATTGTGCATGTTCCTGTCAATATCCAGGACTTCAGGTAACTTGCAGAGTTGAGTGCCAGGGAGTGCTGTCAGTACAGGATCAGGCCTTTTTTAATTGGATTAAGACCCCCTTTTTTATATTTGCTCGGTAATCTGTGGTATTGTTGAATTTCCAAATACGCTAAGACATGTCATTCCTTTATGTATGTGTTCATGTGTTATAGGTGTGTGGAGAGGGGTGAGAACAAAATTTTGTCTGTGTATACTCAGTAGCAAAACTCTCATGGACTTTTGATTTTGAGGGCCATGCTTTGATTTCAGTTAATTTCATTGTAATTGAAAAGCAGCAGGTCTGTCCTGAGCTGCACGCAAATTTTCAGTGTTTTTCTATTATCTTACTTGTCATTGCAGGATCCTTGGAGAGTTTAAGTTATGGAGCTTCCTGTTCTGTGGAGTGTGTAGGTGAGTAAAACAAGACAATATTCAGGCCTTGTATGTGATAAGGAAGGAGGGATTTGAAAACTCTTCTTCATGAGGGATGTTGTGTTCGTAGAAGAATGATACTTAAGTCTGAGTGATTTGCACTCATGGAAGTAGTGGAGAAGTTCCACTAAGCTTTGCTAGGCCCAGACCTGCTCAAAGTTCACATTCTGTGAGTTCAGAAAACTCAGAGACATTGGAGCTACTAAACAAGTGCACACTACTAAAGACGTGCAGGACAAAGCCCAGCCATGTTATGAGTGTCTTTGTTACTAGTACCCAGTGTTAGCTCCTTCAAACTGAAAGAGGCATGAAGAAAGTCTTCTCCTTCAGTAAGTGGGCACAGAACTTGTATTCTGGAAAGGAGGAACGAATGGGAAGACAGGATATTGAACTGACCTGGAAAGGTTTGGTTGAATGTCTTGAGGTGTAGTTTATCACTTATGCTTCTCATTTGCATTGCCAGTAGGTACTTGAATGTGCAAAATGATTTTCAGTGTGACAGCAAAGGGAGCGCATGGATGTTCTGCCGCCAAGGAGATCTTGCCCTGGCCTCGTAGCTACATACACAGACAGTGCAGCTCAGAGGCTCTTAATTTATTCAGCATTACTTCATCTCTGTGACTTTGTCATTGAAAGTGCTTAAGTGTTGCACTGCTGCTGTGAGGCAGAGAAAAAAACCTGTGTATTATAGGAGCCACAGTGATCACTTTTCCTACATGTTGCTCTCTGCATTTGAGGGAAAGGAGCATATTTCCTTTAACATTTCCCCTCTTCTGCGCTTCAGTGGGCCCACTTAGGATCATACCATGATGCCTTATTTTTTAGGGACACTGTTAAAATCTTGCCCATTTGGTGTTGAAGGTATTATGCCTTATCTTCTCATCCTTTCAAGGTTAATTCTTATCATCTGATCTGAAGGAGAATATCCTTTTATTAGAGGAGTACAGCAACATATGAGGGTGTCTGATGCTATATTTACTAGATGACAGTGTTACCCATGAACAGGTCATTACCAATGTCTTCATATGCATACAAATAATCCTTGTCTTCTCATGCTTTCTCTTGCTCAGTCCAGATCTTTCTGGGCAGGCTTTAAAAAACAAAGCTTTTTAAAACCCACAGTTTAGTTTGTCTGCCTATGTATAGCTCAGAGTGTGGGCATGAAAAGCACAGAATGCATCAGCAGATCTTTTTCATCTTGCTGTTGCAAAGGTCCTGCTTCGATTCCGAAAGGTGTCAAAACAGCATCATGCCGTAAATGCATTGCATTATTTTTCTGCTCTTAGAAATCCTTTTCCCATCCCATAGAGGAGCTAATTGTAGCATGCATGGTGCTTTTGGAAACCTAGTTCTTTCAGTTGTAAGTCCAAGTGGGAAGGGAGTGTTCTGAATATCCAGCCCCTTGTTTAGCTGATTTCAGCGTGCAAAAGATTTAAAAGTAGAAAAAAAAGATGGGAGTGGGGGAGCAGGGGAAGTCTAATTGACTAAAACTCCATTTATTTGTTTATTTCCTAGGACACAGTACATCGTACTTCCCCAGAAGGGCGAGATACAGCTACAGGTATACCGCCGTCATCAACACATTCTTGCAGGGAAATAATTACAGAAGCAGTGGCATCTCTCTGGAGAGCACAGTGATCATTGAGGTACTGGGGAATTGCCAGCTGGTTTTGAAAGTGAGTATTGTCATAATCATCTGAGTGATGGGGGTGAGCTGATGTGGAGCTGTATCGTTTGTTGCAATTGCTGCCGCATTACAAACATTTGTTTTTCTTGTAATTAAAAGCCAGTTCAATTCTGGATCTCCTAATTAGAGTTGCAGAATTGCTTTAATGTGATATGGCTTCAAATTAAATATTTGCCAGTTTTAACGGGCGATTAAATAAATTGTTCTTTTATTTCCTAAGTGGCATGGCAGTTTCACTGTTTTGTTACATGAAGGCAGAACTGGAGATGAAACTAGGCCCTTTGAAAGGAACTTTTTTTATTTTTAATCACTTTCAGATCTGTGGCAGTAATTTAAAAATAGCAGGTGTTTTAAAGAGAACTTGAGAAACTTGTGTGATGCACTGGACTGGTGCCATTTGTAGCCTGGTGTCAAATCCAGTCTTGTAACTTGTTGATCTTAACAGGAGATCAGAGCAGTTTCAGATTACAGGCCTTTCCTGGGGTGAGCGCTGTGGTAGGCCAGTTTGAGAACCATGGTAGTTTATCAGGGGGAGTATGGAAAATAAACTTCTCCCATCTACTTTGGTTTTCCTTCAGGTTAACAGAGGGGATAATGCATAAGTTCTGCAGGGGATTGACATGTGTGTACTATATACACATACACACAGGGCCAATAAAGAATAGGATAGTTATCCCTGTCCTAACATGGCCATATGGATAAAATTAACTGGTCTGTGGTCCTGCGACTTTACATGAAAAATGAGAATTTGGGTATACTGTCTTCAGATTGAATCACTTTCTTCTGCCTTGAAATATCAGTGGCAAGATTCCCCAACTTCTAACTTGTTATCTTGATTTCAGGCCTCCTAAGATGTGCAAGACAGTGTGTAGTTGAGTGCTTGCTTTTATAAATAAAAGTAGAAGATATTAAGAAAAAAAAAGTGCTAATAGTTGCAGTCTGTGCTGTTCTTAAAATGGGGCAGATAGCCACCATTTCTAATCTACCATTTGAGAACAGTTCTTCCTTACCACGACCAGCCAAACTGGAAGTATGTTAGGAAATTCTGTAATGTACTTAAGTATGCATTTTCTCCTCTGAATTCAGTGAAAGCAAGCTGTGAAATGGCTACTGACCACTGAGGAACTTCACCAGGCATAGTCTCAAGAGTTCACTGATGTGGCTAGTCATTTTTCTTTTCAATTGGAGTAGAAAGGACTTATGTCTATCTGCTTTACCCCATAGCGGACGATTGCTTCTGTATTGAAAATGAAAAGGATGTAGTAGTGCTGTATAAAATGTATTTAATAGTGAGTGAAACTTCTTTGTGGAAGAAATTTCTGAAAACTACCTTGGATATGTATATGAAGATGTGGCTGTTTCAGTTTTGTTGCTTGCAACACTGAATGGTTTTTCATAGTCTCTGATGATCTGTGTAGATATCCTAATGTGACATGAGTTCCTATTGACAATGGTATTTGTTGCTCTATATCTTGATTCCTAGGTGCAAGATGTGCAGATTAAGAAAAATCTTGCATCCAGAGAGGAGCCTCTGAAGGAAATGGACAGTCTAAGGTAGAAAAATGTCTAATCTGGTCTAGTTCTTGTATTTTTGAAGCTATATGTCTTAGCCTCATTTGGTCCAAAAAGGGTTTTTTTAACCTAATTTTGATTCCTTTTTATGTAAAAAAGATTTGGTGGGTAAACAATTATATTTATAATTAAAATATGGAAATATATATATAAAAAATATAATTAAAAACAAATTATCAGGCCTCTAGCTGACCAGCAGCACATATGAATCATAGAATCGTAGAATAGTTAGGGTTGGAAAGGACCTTAAGATCAACTAATTCCAACCTCCCTGCCATGGACATGAATAGCTCTCCAGTTCTGAACTGCAGTTGTTACTTGTACAGGCTGTTGAGTTTTGAACTACATTTCAGAAGTTCTTGGTTTGGAGGATTCTCATGATGCAAAACATTGTGGGATTTTTTTTTGTTTTGTTTTGGTTTTTGTTTTGTTTTTTTCTGTCAGGATATTTAAACTGCATTTTTCATCTGATGTAATTTTCTTCCGTTTATGTTTCTGGGTTTAGTAGCTCATTCACAACATATGTCAGTGTGTTTTTTTCTGACTTGCAAAGGTGAAGATGCATGCACAAAAAGGTCTCTTCAAACTGTGGAGCTTTGGTATTTTCCCAAGGAGCTGATGCCTCTTGTGTCATCAGATAAAGGGAGTTCTGTTGTCTGATTAAGCTAACGCTTGTAATCTTCCTCTTTGTCCTGTCACTTGGATTCTCAATGTTTAAAGACACTGAGAACCGTGGTAATTGACTCAACTTGAAGGATTGAAAAGAGCAAATTTGGAATAAATGCATTGCTTTTTATATTAATCAGGAAGAGCTTCGTGTTCCACAGTGTGGGTAGTGGCATCAGGGTTCAAATCAGAGGAAAGGCACATCTGTGAAGTTCTTTGCAGGATTTTCACAGGTGTAAGAGCAGTTGTGTCTTGTTCTTTGCAGAGAAGCCAATCGGAGGTAACAAAGACAGCATCCAGTGAAGCTTGGTTGTTGAAAATAATTATTCAGATGAGTGAACCTTATTAGCATTTGCCTCAGCCTATTGTGAATATATGGTAGTCTAGCTTGTCCTCTAAACATGCATGTAATTTCCACAAATAGTAGCAAAAGCAGCCACAGTTGCCTAGGAGTTCAGAACCATTATCCCATGTGCACGACCTCTTCTCCTAGAAAGACTTTATCCAGGTGTTGGTGCATTACAAGTTTCTCTCTTACATTGTCTTTGTGCACCAGTTGATTAGATGAACAGTTAATTCCACCATTAGTGTTCATATGAACTCTGTTTCTGGCTGTATGGGAGCTGACCTTGGGGCTACTGTAGAATTCTTCCTTTGGATGGCTTATTTTTCCCCATTTGGAGCGGAAATATATAATTAAAGTACTTCATATTAGGAATGAAAATCAGTTTTTAAAATGACCTCTTGCAAAAGTAGAAAAGACTGTACTCTTAATCTGGGATAGCAAAAGCAATCAGGGAGTGGACTTACAACAAATAACTTTGGGATAGAGCCCAAGTACGTACACCTGGCAGAGCAGGAAGGTATGGGTTGATTGGAAAGCAGTTGTTCTTGTGTGTACCACAGCTGAAGAGTAATGATAAAGATTGCATGCAGTTACTTTGCAACTGATATATGCTTACCAATGCTAAATCATAAAATGGAATTTCTCTCTTACATTAAATAAGAGTCATTGCCGTTAAGTATAATTACGTGTAAGGAGTTGGCTTTAAGTGTTACAGGTATGTCAAAGATGCAGTGATTGTCTTGATAGGCTTGGGTTTGTTTTTTTTTGTCTGTGTGAGTTTTTAAAGGCTCCTGGTGTGAGGATGAACTGCTTGTTATAAACAATGGAGGTAGAGGATAAGACAGATCCATTTTGGAAGAACAGCTCTGTTCAGAATGTCTGAATCTAATGTCATGAACTGACTTGCAGCCACTGTTTGAAGCAAGAAACTGAAAACTATTTTATTGCAGGGAAATACTAGAACAGCATCCTCTTCATTTTTCTTTCCATGATGGGAAAGTTATGAAGCTCTGTCCTGTGAAGAGTGAACAGACCTGGGCTCTGAACATAAAGCGAGGCATTCTCAGTGTCCTGCAGACATCACAAGCATCCATTGCTAGTACAGTTGTTGAAGAGGTGAGACCACTGGTAGAGGTCATGCTCTGGGGTGATTGTTAGCCTTTGGACACATTAAGTATATTCCCTTTGCAAATAACTAAAGGTTTTTGCCGCTCAGTGACTGGTCAGCAACCAGTGGTGGTAGCCTGATGGCTTTTTGTAGTGAATGTTATGAAATGATGTATAATTTGCTTTCATGTTGAGGGTTGGAATCCACTACTTCATTACCTGAGGAAAACCTATGTATTGCAGAGTTCTCTGAGGAGCAGTAGCATAAGGGCCTTAGCTGTTCTCTGGGGAAGGTACAGTATTCGTTGTTCATGATGATTCATTGTGATTTTTTTCATTAATTTTAGAAGGTTTTGAAAGCAGGCTTCTCAAGAGCTCTTCACATTGTTTGCATACCAAAGCTCAAATTCTGCTGTGTTACACTGAAATAATAGTCCAGAGTATCCCACTCCTGCCCTTGTGTTGGCATGAGCGCAGCTGAGATAGCTCAGTGCCTGCACTGAGCAGTCTCTCAATTGACTTTCAGTGTGATGTGCACCTCCTCATTCTCAGGCTATGGCTACGTAGCAGTGCTTAAATGGATGTTATGCAGTCCGGTTTGGGACACCCATATGTACTTCTTTTCTGAGTAGAAATGTTCTTCTGAAGTAATGCTTGCCTGCAAACCAACAGAATCTTAAATGAAAAAAGCTCATGTCTATAAATTGCCCAATGCAAGATAACACAGTGAAGTTAAACAAACCCACAAACCCTGGCTATTATAAAGTCTGACCAAGGTCTTTAAAATTATTTGTGTTTCTGTGGCTTTTGTGGCAGAGCCAGTGTCCTGCATGGGAGAATTTAGGTCTCTGTTGTATTGTTATTGCAAAAAAGCAATTATTAAAATTAATTGTAGTAGGCTATAATTCCTGCTTGTATTCTATGTGTGCAGTATGTGTGATTCAACACTGTACATTTGTTACTAGGTGGATGTTCTGGGGATATGCCCAACGAGGTATCAGCGGAAAGGTTCTGTTCTTGTCAAGACAAGGGACTTAAACCTCTGCTCTCATCGGTATTCTGGCTTTACTTCTGTGCAGTCTGTGGTTCTTCCTTATGTGAGTGTTGGGGAATGACACTGATTCTTCCACAGGGCCTTGTAATTTCTCTGGAGAGTCAAAATGTAAATGAAAACATTTTTTGTACAGTCATTCATGCTCAAATTATATTTGTTTGTGCCCAAACATGAATTCCCATCAAAGAAATGATGAATATCATTGTCCCTTTAATGCTTGTTATTCATAGAATTTGTTTTTTATTGCAAATTTGCATTGTAGTTGATGAACATCATAGTGGAAACGCAAGAAGTTGTTAGGTGCCTGGGTTAAACTCTGTCATTAAAATATATTATACTCACAGTTGTAAACTGAAAGTTGATAATGAAAGAGAAATAGAAAGATGTAGATAGGAAAAATACCTTATGCAGAGAAAGTTGTTTGCAGAAAACTTTGGAAAAGATAGAAGCTTATCTAAAAGCCAGACTTGCAGCTTTCCACTGTTTGCAGCAAATACAATGTTTCTATCTTGTGTAATTTTTATTAGGTGAATATTGTTTCTTGGATTTGATTCTTGGATTGTACTATCTAGTTACAATTTACTAGCCTTTTGCTTTTCTTAGCTCTGCTGACCAAAAAGATCTGCTTAACACTGATGCTTTGTGAACTGAATTGGGACCGTTTGATGCTGGAAGTTAGTACCAATTATGTTTTAGTGATGGAGAAACCAAACTGAAAATAATGTATTAAACTCCACAGGGTGGGTGCTGTCAAAGGTCTAGGCAAGAGACTGTATGGCAGAACTGGAATCCCCTGTGAAATGAGGAGAGAAAGAACTGGACAGGCTGAAATAGGTATCAGGACTTTATCTGAAATATCTGTTCTTCACAGTCTGAGCAGAAGATCCTGTCCTCCAAACTGGAGTGTGTTCAGAGCATTAAGGATGGAGTCCTGGCAGAGGCCAAATGTACTGAGTCCAACCTGCTTACTCTGTTCTCTCAGAAGGGCAATGGGGCAAAAACACAGGCACAGTCTTCACTGACACTCTTTCAAGTGGAAACAGAGACATTGTATAGAAAAGGTAACATGATGTTTCTGCTAAAATAAAGTAAATTTACTTCCTAGAAATATCATGGGAGAATGATCTTACTGAAGTCAGTGGATGCTTCTCTGATAAAAAATGTTAAAATTGAGCTCTAGATGTTGAGAAACATTTTGGGGTTTTGGGGGTTGGTGTGGTTTGTTCTGTTGTGTTGGTTTGTTTGGTTTGGTTTGGGTTTTTTTGTCTGCTTCTAAATAGTGTTTTCTTAAAAGGAAAATCCAAATTTCCAAGTCTTCTTCTTTATAGTTATGTTAGCGTAAGGTGACAGAATTCTTCGTCAGGAAGAGGTTAAGAGCTGAGCCATTTATTTTCCTTGGCACCTATATCTCCTGTTGATTTTTTGGGAGGTTTAAGTGTGGAAGGGAGCAAGAGAGGAGATAAAACTGAAAAGGGTGATGAATATGAAGTAGTATGTCCATTAAAAGAAGGATATTGATGTAAAGTGACACTTTTTTCGGGCATCTCTGTCTTGTTTCTCTGATTCTTTCTTTCAGGTCACACTTGTCCTTTCTTCTGTTCTTAAATTCATCCTGACTGCAAGCACTCATATTCATCCTTTGGCTTTACTGAGACTAAAGAGATTTTTACATGAAGAAGTAAAGGCTCTGAGAGAAACTTTCTCCTAGCATTTAGGGTTAACCTTAATAGCCAGGAACCACCATCTTTCATTATGTCTTTCCAGTGGACTCTGAGGATCTGTATGTGACCAACATACTTTATGAAAGAGAAGAAACTGACAGGGAGGTCGCTGGAGGGGAAGTGACTGAGCTAGTGTGGAAGCTTTGCTTAGCACATAGCACAAGTTTTGAGGTAAGCTTTTACACGTAACCTCCATTTCCTTATCAGGCCCTTTGTGGTCTGGGGGTTCTCCTACACAGGTAAGACGTGACTAGGAGGACAGCAGGCTGTAAATACTGAAGCCTTCCATTGTTTGGGGCATTTTTTGATGTGGTATTGCAGAAAGACAGAATGCTTTGAAGTGTCCTATATAAAAATATATTGAATATACTTTCATTTCCTTTATAAAAATAAACTGAGGAGTCAAAATGTCACTTGGCCCTAGAATACCGTGCAAAAGCAATTTTGAACTGTATTCTAAATTAACCTGAAAGAAAGTGTTCTTTTTTTTTTTTTTGTTTTGCTGTGGAAAATCAAAAGAAAGTGTCTAGTGTGGCTTACCACTGGTGGTGTTGATGCTTAATTGTAAAAAGCCTTTTCTACAGCTTTAGTGTGGAATACTACCCTTGGTAGTGGTGTTTTTTCCATGTTTGAGTTCTGCAGTCCTACTGTTGCCTGATCCCCTCCCCTTTGCACATGAAACCCTGGCCTCTGGATTTTGACTGGTTGGTTCCATATGTTTCTGATGAATTTTAGAAATAACCACTGGTTTTTTTGGGGATGCTGCTTGGTTCCATATGTTTCTGATGAATTTTAGAAATAACCACTGGTTTTTTTGGGGATGCTGCTTGGGTCCATAGGTAATCTCTTCTCATCTAAATCGTTTTCATGGGTGAATGCTACTGAGATAGGGTGGAATATTCTGGTCATGTGGAACTGACCAGTGGCTTAACTTTTTTCTGTAATGACCATAATTCTAGATGAGGGTCTGCCTGTCTTCTTAGCTCACTTAGGTCTTGTAATTTCTCTTGGTAACTGACAGCAGCTGGATCAGTTAGAATTTATCACTGCCTTTGCAATGAACATCCCTATCTTCTGTGAAGTTTGGAGTTTATCAAGAACACCTATTATATACAGTGCAGAAGGATCAACAGATGGTGGTACTTAATCATTGCTGGCCCAAGTTGAACTGAGGGCAGTGACCTAAAAGAGAGGGTGCTTCATATCCTATTATCCTTTAGATGGAGTGGTTCTTGCTAGTAGTGAAGTTCCTATACAGAACAAAAAAAAAAAGTAAATTTGCAAATAGAAGAACCCATTTTGTGTTTAAGTCAGTCATTCAGGATATTACCAGAAAATAAGTGTGGTCTAATGGGGAAGATACTGAACTGGGCTCTGATGCCTCCATGAATTTGCCACTGATTAGTTTAGTCAACTCATTCCTGATCTAGTCCCTGTCCTCTAATGTTCTTGTCTTGTTAGATTGCTTGTACTTTGGAGCAAGGTTATTTCATGTGCAACAGGGCTGTGATCTCTCCTGTAAACCCACTTAAATACAAGTGCTGTTAACAAAAAGCTTCAGACACACATCATCTTCCTTTGTCTGGGTTAAGTCCCATGCAAAAATCAAAAGCTTTGCCTTGTCTCTTCCTTACAGGAGACACAGATACAGGGAGATAAAGTATGGGTTTTATGGGACTAAAGAAGAGTATACTGCTGGGTTACAGCTCTACAGGCCAGTGCTGCCTATTTAGAAATTAAAATATTATGGATATTCACCTTTCTGCTAACGTTAGCTGTGATTAGTAAGCACAAGTGTTTGTGTAATGTGGTGTGAGACTTCAGGCAAAGGCACAGGGTGGAAGAGGATCGTAGTCACAAAAGCTGAAGTGGGCAACTTCAGTGAGCTGTGATAAATTACAACCGTTAGCAGTTACTCCCAACCTATTAAATTGTGATTGTAAGACTGACCTGGTATCACAGCCTGACAGAGACCTCAGCACAGGGGTGAGAAGAAAGCAGGTGGCCTTTCTGGGTGGTAGTATATGGGATAGGTTTCTCTGATTTATAAGCATGTCTGCCATCTTCTCTAGGTGCATGCTGGGGAGATTTGGGCTGTAGAGAGCTAACAGAGCCATAAACACAATGGTCCATGCTAATGTAGAATAAAAACAGACTCTTTGGGTGTGATAGTCCTTAATTCTGTGTGGCTGTCATTGTAACAGCAGTACGTGCTGGCATTTAGCAGTGGACTAGAGGGCTACATACTGCTTGGAAAATGTTGAAAAAAAATTATTACTGTAGTGGACCTGGGAAGCTTTCTCCAAATCCTGCTTCCTTTTGGACAGTTCTTTGAAAGAGAGGTAGATAACTTTTCCCAGTAACAGTGGGATGTCACTTCTGTCGCCAGAGAGGCCCACTGGCTTCATGTGTGGGAAATTTGTTTTGTAAATTACAAAGATGTGCACAAGAGGCTGCTGTCTGTGCCACTGCCTAAACTAGAGGTGAATTATTCATCATATGTGGGTCCCAGCACAGAGTTCAATTTATTGTCAGCCATTTTTACTGTTTCAGGGTGTTCCTTCTGTGTGATGAGACATACCAAAGGGGATCTTTAGTATCCTTCATTCCAACCAATAAAATGTCCTTTGGGCCAGGAAAGAAGTTGTGGGAATGCCCACAGCGTTGCTTGGGAGACAGCTCCACTGTTGTGCATGTATAGCTTGTTTGTCCTTTTATTGTTTGCCTCTGAATGAGGCGAGATTATGCATTTCTTTCAGGGCACAAAACCAAGAATAAATGGAAGGGAAAATCCCCAACTCCAGGAAAAACAGTGAAGGGATGAGAAAATGGAGGTGGAGACTGTGTCATTTCCAAGGAAGCAAAGTTGTTTAATTTTTTAATGCTATTATGAGACAAGATTGAATTTCAATGTGAATGTAGATTAGCTAATGGACCATTAAGTGAACAAGCTGCATAGTGACAAAGAATGGTCAAAGGAATGAGGAGAAGCTTGAAGGAAGCCTGTCACACAGCTTCTGTTGGGGCCTGCATTTACATTTGTGTCTCTGGATTTTGATGCTAGATTGGTAGCTTTGGTGAATGTGGCTGTGTATGATGCCTTCAGTGGGCAAGAATATGTCAGATTCACTCTGCCCAACTCCTGTGCCTGAAAAGAGTTTACCTGAAAGAGTTTACCTTTAGGACATGGTCTCACCAGTTGTTTTTCTCACAAGTCATTCTAATTGCTAGGTACTACCTAGTTGGGTGTTAGGACTTCTGTGTTTCTAACTTGTGGTACAGGAAGTATATAACAGAATTTCCCAGGTAAGAAAGATGTTCTGATTATCAAGATGAATTAAGATACTGTTGTTACATGATGATTTTGCTTTTTGAAATTCAGCTCTTCTTTTTCTATATAATAACTTTACCAGGAACAGAAGTCTTTGTCTGCTTTGAACAGGAAAGCTTTAGAAGACGATGTTGGGAATTCCCTCTTAGGTCACTTAAACCTGGTCAATAACCAGTCGTAGTTACATTCTTCCTGAAATTGTGGGTGAAATAAGGTTGACTGACGAAGTCAGACACCAAATAAGAAAGAACCAGTGAGGATCAGAAAGAAGGAAAGTTATGCCATGGCAGGGAGAGAATTACCATAGCTGTTCAACCAGTAGACTTCAGGGAGAAAAGTGTGTCACCTCCATCTGATTTCACACTTGGTCTTCAATTCAAGGAAGTCACTTGTTCTTTATTATATGTATAATTGAAAAAAGAAATCAGGCAGCTGAAAACCAGAAGTTCCATACAGAAGAGATGGCTGTGTAATTCCAAAGAGATATAATAGGTTTACAGGAGGGAAGGCCTCACACTTTCATTGAGAACATAAATAAGTATGCAAAACCAAAGATGTACATTTGAACACATTTTCAAAGCAACCTCCCTTATGATTACATCGGGTTATACTTGGCAGCAAATAAACTTTCAAAGGGTAAGTGTTTGAATGTGTTGTAAATAGAAACACTTCTGTTGGGAAGCATTTCACTGTTTTACCTTCCCCAATCTAAGCTATACCATGTTTATGCTTTCAGAAGTTTTGTTTGTTTATTTGTTTTTAAACAGAGCTATGATAAGTCTGCAGATAGAAGGAAAAACAAGCTTCTGTGTAGAATAAAAGCAGGCTTCCTTATGTTTCATTTAGTGGTTGGAATGGGAACTAAATTTGCATATAGTTTGTTGTTACGATACTACAAATGGAGGAATTTACAATGAGGTTATTGTTTATCTGGCAGCTCGATTTCAGTGCAACAGCCCTTTAACTAGACAGTTCATTCAGAAATTTTATTATTAGGAAGTAAAATCAGCTGGTTTTCTGCGCCATTTTGCACTGAGTTATTAGACAGGAGCTTATCTGGTCAAAGGAATAAAGCAGAATGAAGTCAGTCAGTCTACAGTCTAAAATTTTATCACCTGGAAATAGATCAGTCTATAAGTTTTATCTTGAACTGTGCTGTGGTCTTATGCTGATGAGCCACCTGAGCTCAGCCGCAGCTCACATGCAGCTCCTTGTGATGACATCTGTGATGCTCCTCAGCTCACCTAATCATGCTGCCCAGAGGGTATTTGTATGTGTAAAAATGCACATAAGGCCTGTGTTTTACAAACACTTTTAAAAAACTTCATTAAATACAGTTCTTCGAATATTTTGTGGACTGTGAAATGTAATGTGTTTCACTAACTCCGTAGTGTTCAGGGTTTGATAATTTCTTTTTAAAATAGACTTTAAGAGTAATGATGGGATGGGATGGAATACATGTGGATCTAACTAAATTTTAGCTATGCAATTATAAATGTTACTGGAGTTAATACCTAGGTAGGGCTTCATGTATGAGAATAAATTTCAATTTGATGAAGAAAGGAAAGAAGTCCTAAAAAACCAAAAACATAAACTATGTTTGCATTGGATCTGACAAGTTATTCCCTCAGCCTGTCAAACAACATGGTAAGAAATTACTCTGTCTTCTTACTGAAAGACAGCTTCTTTTTCCTGAAAATATCTTGACTGTCTTGAATTAATATCAAATGCTGGCGCTGGGTTGTTCCAATTTTTCATTGCTTTTGGAAGCAGCTCCTGGAATGTCAAGTCAAACTAAGTCTCTCTCTAGATCTTTGGAAATGTGACTTAGTGGAATTACACTGTATTTACATGATTTTTACATGACAAAAAATGTTTTCTTTGGAACCAGAGCAGTAGTCCTATGCCTAAGCCTTTCATATCTGAAATGAATAAAGAATTGAAGTTAATCCATATGGCATAGACCATAATTGAAACTTGCTTGCCAGAAAGTTAGGTTAAAATGAACATACAAGCTACTGTTTTTAACATTCTGCTAATTTTTCAAGTAATGATACCTATCTTCCTTGAACTTTGGATCCGATCTCAAAGGATCACATCTACTATTCAGCCTTTAAAGTACCATTTTCCAGAAAGCTTGTACTGAGGTCAAAAGAAGAATGTGATGAATAGTGTATGTGCAAATGAAAATAATCTGAAAAAAAGGCAAAAGATCCAGTAATATTACATTTGTTGTTGTGCTCTCGTACAGACTGCAGACCTTTTCATGACTCTTGTGTTTGAGCTTCGACATCTTTCTTTTGAAGCCTTAAAAGCACTATGGCAAAGATCTTCGTTTAAATGCAGAGACAACTGGTAAGGCCCTGTCAGTAACTGTATTAAAAACAAAATAGAAAAGATTTTTTTGTAAATACTTAAAATGGATTAATATTTTAAATCCATGCCCAAATGTTGGCTTTGAATTTGAAGTACTGTAAAGGAAGAATTTATTGCAGATCTTGTTTATGTGACAAAAGGACGATATTTTCTCCTTACTGAATGAATATTGTGTACAAAATAGACTTTCTTGTCCCATGCTTATTCCTACAGACAGAATTCCTCTTTCAGAAACAATGTGAAAAGGAAACTTGAGTCATGGTTTAGATGGAAAACAATGCTGCTGCTCCGTTTGTTATGAAAAAGCTTACCTATGTCTGTACCTTCAGTGCCATTGGTGCATAAGAGGAGACAAATGTTAGGCTAGGAGTGTAGACTTGGTGGAGCCACACCTTCCAGTAGCAGCCGGATCTCAGGATACTTCGTACCAATCACTGAATAACAGCTTTAAAGATCAAGGTCCCCACTCCTCTGCAGTCAGGAGTAGCTCTGATCCAGCAGTTTGCGACTGTCAGGAATACTAATCCAGTATTATTAAAATCTGTACAGTTTATTTCTCCCTCTGAAATCAGTAGTCTGAAAAGTGTAAACAAAGAAATAATATTTGACTTGGCGTCACTACAAAATGTGATCAGCCTGTTTGAAGTTAATCTAATGGCAGGTTTTATGTCTGAAACAGTATCTTAAACTTAATGTAAAAGGTGCAAATTTTGTTGGCTTTTGTTGATTCTCACCTGTTGACAGTCATGCTAACATTCTTCAATATTAGAAAGTAATCCAACTACCCTTCCTCTTTATATAATACCTTCAGGCTAATTTTACTCAGGACAAGGCTATTAACTTTAGGAGCTAAAAAGAATCGCATGCAGACTACTCTCCTACTTTGATGCAGGTGCTTTTTTCCAGTTTCATTTTAACTGCTTTCTAGTTAATGCAGATATGTTCATTCACCTGTATCGGAGGTAGGTACAGAATGTTTGCAGAGGGACTCTTAAGAGCTGAAATGTTTATTGTCTGTCATGCTGGTGTAACCTTTCCACTTAAATAAGGTCTGGAAAAACAGAGGAAGTAAAAGCTACTCAATTCAGTTTTAGTATTTTAATTTGTTATTGGTGAAATGAAAGAAAAAAACACCTAAATAAAAAATTAGTGCTTTAAGGTACCTCAGTCTTCAGATGTCAAACTTGGGATATGTTGTCGCTTCATTTTCAGAGAAGGCAACTGAAAATTTTCTTGAAAGTCTGGCTACCTGCAGTTCTAGAAACACCAATATGCTTCTTCACATCTTGGCTGAGGCATATATACTTACTGTCACTAAACCAAAGGATAACACTGATTTCTGCAGAATCTGGCATTTGTTAAACTGGTGGACTTGTATTTACTTTGAAATAAGCCCAGTCTCAGAGTGTCTGTTATTTGATTCCTGAGTATTCTGGTCATTGCTGTACTTTTTTCTTGTGTTACAGGCAGCCACTAATAGATGCTCTCCCATCTTGTGCTACAGAGGCATGTGTTATCCTAATGAAAGAAATCATAGCTTCTGGAGAAGTCGAGGAAGACAAAAAGGAGTATTTCTTCTGGTCTTTGTCATTCATTCCTAAACCCACCTCAGGCATGATTGAATCTCTTGCTGTGAGTGGATATTGTTTTTTCTTTTTTATCGTTGGTCTAGCTGGCTTGTAATTTTTGTGTTTTACATTAATAATCTTTTTCACAGATTTATCCAAAACTTTACCAAAATGTCAAGGTAATTTTGGGGGTGGAACTACTGTCTATTTTAATCTTGATTCCACAAGAGGATGCAGTCATGTTTGGTGACTGGAGTTTGATTTGCGTTTAAGAAAAAAGACTTCAGAAAAAACCCTACCCTGTGGATTCCAGAGACTGATTTGAGCTAATTGGTTGTGAGGGTCAAGGTCAGGTCAATGTGAGGAGAATGATGCTGTTGCATCTTCTCCCTGCTTTGAATAGAGCTTTATTCTCCAGTTTGGTATGTTGCTTTGTATTTGGTACTTGGAGACATTTCAGTCTTTTGTATATGCAGTGCTATTGCAGCTTTTGACATTTTTCCTTAACTAAGTTAATTGTATGGAGAGTTAATACTGGCTCCATTTTTCAGTTTATTTTTCCTTTAAAAATCTGTGGTTCTGCTGGGTTTGTAAAGGGCAATCTATCATGCTCTTAGAGGCTGAAGTTGGACTTGCTATGTTCCGGGTGGTAAAATCAGAGATAGTCTTGTAGGTTAAGCCATTAAGAATACTTTTTAATTAAGTCAAATGTTATGCCTGCTTGACTTGTGTTCTAATGAATGGCCATGAACAATCTTGCAGAGTATATTGCAACTCCTGTTCCAAATCATACAGGTTCTGACCAGGATTGCAAATACCAGCTCTCAGTGTTAGCAGGCTTTCCACAGCTTTGCAAATGGTTTTTGAAGTGGTGGGATTTTCAGCATTAGCAGGCTTGCTTCAGAGGATGCAGAAATACGGGATTTGCAGATTTATGGGACAGAAAAACTAATTTTCATTCTGAAAATGAGTAAACTGCCTATAACTTACTGAGCTGTCAGTGCTTTTTGCTAAGTAATGAGGTAGGACTTAGAGAAACTCTGTGCTGGTGAGGGTTTCACTATTTTGAGGGTCCTGGAAAATGATTTAGATTTGGCTACTCTATACGCTATCCTAAGCACGCAGGACATGAGTTCTTGTGGAAAGAACTGAGGTTTGTATCATGTTGACACTAAAATAGCCCATGTGTTTACATAGGAAGGTAGAAGAACTTCACATTGTATTTCTATTTAAATCCTTTAAGGGTTGTTTGAAAATATGCATTGTTGAGATTGAGGTAGTAAGTAAATATTTTGATACATTTATTTTCTATGATGTGTTGCAGTAATCATGAGAATGACTTTGCTGAAGCACCCTGTTCTTTTTGTGCTTATTTCCAGCCATTGCTGAAGTCACCAGGAGCAAGCCAGGGCTGCTTCTTAGGAGTAACTGCTCTCTTACATAGATTTTGTTCAGCTTACAACTCCTGTGATGGTGTACCTGCTGTGCAGAGTGTGATGAGGACTCTTGGGAAATTTCTGGGAGGAAATTGTACCGTGCAAGATACAGAACAACTCAGCAAGGTATCAGTCAGAAGCATATGATACAGTGCTTCACTTTCCTGTTCCGTTTATGACCTAGAACTTGTTTGATGAAGAAGACATTCAGTGGATTCCCAGAAAGCCGTGAATACAAGCATTGTAAATGAATATTCTTTGGTCGAATAGGCAGATAAAATTTTGTAAGCTAGCAAGTGTAACCTAGCAGCATGCGTATTCTTCTGTATTTAAGTAAGGAAGAGTTTGGGTCTTCTGATGAAGGAAACTTCATACTGCTGATCAGCAATTCCTATATTGTCTCAAATTCATGTACAGTTAGTGTTGGATGATATTGCTGGCCAGTAAGTTCTGCTGAGTTAGTGTTACTGATCAAAGTTAGTCATGATACTGGGAGACTTTAATTGATATTTGCTGTTTAAGAAATACCTTTGTATCTTCTGTCTGATGATCTACTTAAAGAACCAGTTCTTACTGTCAAGTGTAGGAAACAGTGGCAGTGTATCAGATGGCTGTGACAACTTTACTGAATATGCAGAGCAGAAGAGAATAGAATTCCCACCTGATGTCTCAAACTAACTGTGAATGAGAGTTGTGGAAGGTTTTTTTGGACATTTTAACTGTATTGTCTTTAGTGTAGTTGTTTCTATGGGACTGTCAGTACAAGGGAAGCCAGCCACCATATTGCACTGGAAGTCTCTGGGTTGTAAATGTTAATACAAAGCTTGTCATTAAAAATTCATTGATTGCAAGCAGTAACGTTTTCTGGCTTCTGAGGCTGCACAAGTTTCCTGTGTGTTTAGCAAAGAAAACTAGGGCATCTATTGACAAATCACTTTTTAAAACTGGTTATTGTGTTCAGAACTCCATATTGAATAACTAAAAGGTCAAAATGTCTGTGATCAAAAGGGACAAAATATTAAAGTACTTGAAAAAATTTTACTGTACATCAAATCCATGACTTACGCCTTTCCATTGCAGTGAAGCTTTTTTTTAAATGTTTTGTTTTCCTCCAGCTCTGAGCCAGATTTTACTTACAAGTGCTACATGGCTTTAAAACAGCTGTGCATATTCATATAAATCTTGTCCTCACACTACAGCTAGAGAATAGCTGGTTCAATAGGGGCTGCAGTAACCCCCCCAAATGATCAGTGATCATTTTAAACAGAGAATTTGCACAGAAAATGTTAATGCAATAAAATCTCACATACGGCTGACAGCATTTAAAGAGCTTTTTATTCCAACTTGCTTTGTATTTACAGATGCAGCTGGTGTTAAAAGCCATTGGAAATGCAGGCCTGGCAGCAGCTTCACTAGCTCCTGCTCTGAGCTTGTGTGCTTCCCTGAAAAGCAATCCAATTCACGTTCGTTTAGCGGCTACCCAGGCCTTCAGGCGCATTCCCTGTCCTAGCAGGGTAAGTGATTTATTGCCAGCAGGTGACTGCTGGCTTCCTGGCACTGCCCTAGAGTTTTGACTTTCTGAAATACTTACAAAACATGCAAGCAAATAAGGAACAATCATAAATATGTCTTCCAGCAGAGCTCCTCTGCTGTTGGAGAGGTTGGTACGACCACCCTGGTGAATGGATGTATAATATGCTTTACTATAGTTGAGGTAACACACCCAGTGACTGAGGTAATGTTCATGACTTCTTAAGAAGTTACTTCAGTTGTCTGGGTTATGGCTGAAAACCCACAGTACTTGATTTTTGCTGTAGTCTGTTCCACTGTATCATTCTCTGAAATGCTGAGTGTTAATGTGAGAAGCTTGTGATCGGCAATACACTAATAGTTGGGACATTTTGGTAATGGTTTCATGGAAGAAAACACAAAACTTTGGTTTTTTTTGTGTTTTCTTCTATTAAATGGCAAAGCCAGGAGTACTAGCCTGGGCAAAGTTGGCAGTCCTGCTCCAGAAAAACAGGAGTTTCCACATGGACTTCCCTTGATGAAGCATTTTCTATGGCTTTTTAAAATTAAATCACAGCATGGACTGGTGTAACCTGCTTGTTCTGTAGTTATGAAGCTCAGTGTTGCTCCTTAGACCTGTTAAATTGTGAAGTCTATATGTTGTCACATACCCCATCATTGTCTAGCAAATGAACTGCTAAACTGAGACTGTGGGAGAACAGGGAGTGTTAAGTGTTACTAATATCAGTCACCAATGTCTTGATTCCTGGCAGTTCACCAAACAACTTGTATTTGTTGATACCAGGGAAGTAATAAACAGAACAAATTTATTAACAGTCCTACCCTTTGATTGAGACCAGAAGTAATCTAATAGCCTGGTAACAAAAATGTATCCATTGTTGTCTCTATTAGCTGTGGTACATGTGTTAAATACAATAGAGCAGATCTCCCCTGTGGTCTATAAAACCATCATTAACAGTAGTGCTAGTGAGTGAGCCTCTATATTGCATTGTCCTGTATATATTGTACAGTTAATATATATTATAAAATTGGTGTATTATAAATTAGGTATAGGATTCAGGTCATAATGACACTGTTCTGGAGATTTGTAGGTAAGGTAGTATAAAGAATATGTACTTACATTTGTGTATATATTATTTTAAATGTCTTTTTCAGGTATAAAGCAATAGCTGTGTGTTGCAGAAAGAAAACCCACCTGTACTTGAATGTGCACACATGGGGTGTTTTAGGAGAGTAAATCATAATTTTCTTTTTTTGGTTTTGGTTTTTTGTTGTTTTTTTTTTTTGTTATCTTTCTCTCTTAGAATACTGTATTAGTTCAGCTGTATCAAGAAACCAGTGAAGATGTGGAAATAAGGATTGCTGCTTATTATATAGCAATGAAGTGTCCACATGGAGAGTTATTTAAACAAGTGCAAAAGACTTTGCTGAAAGAAACATCCAGTCAAGGTTAGCCAAACAGCTACTGAAGTCTTACACATTCCTAAAGGATACTTTAATGTAACATTTACTTTACAGGTGTAATGGTACCAATCTATATAATTTTTTATTTATTGTTAATATTTTGCAGATTGTTTTAAAAGATTGTTTGTATCATTGCCACAGTTTGTTTTGCAATCTTGATACTGTTATTTTAGCAATAGTCAGTAAGGAGTGACTCTTCTTGGAATTAGTTCCCTCTAGTGGCAAAACGAATTAGCTGAAAATTTGACAAGTAGATGCATGAAATGTCTTTGATGTTTAGTGCATTGGAAATACAAATGGGTAACTGTAAATTACATTTGGTTAAGTTGAGAAAGAAGCAAGTAGCAGAAAAGAATATTGCAAGCTGCAGGTATAAAGTAAGCTATTTCTCATTTACCTTCTCAGTGCTCCTAAGTTCCACATTTACTACTTGTTTACTTGATTTAATATAAATACTAATTATAATGACTAACTGCCATGGTCTTTCTTTGGTACTGTCATCTTTTGCAGTTATTTTACATCAGTTTTGATGTCATTTTAATATTGAGCACAGTATTTTAAAAATAGCGTGAGGCAGAAACTGAGCAGATCTGAAGACTGCAATGGAAGGCCTGTTGATTTTCATTTAGATTATTTAAGGCATCTAGGAACTTTCAGGCTTCCTGCTGTTAGCATCAAGGCTAAGTGGGAGGTGCTTCGTCACTGAGCTAGAATTGGTTCTTCAGGTCAATTGAAAGTCCTCTAAGGATCACTGTGGATCTAATGGCAAACAAATGGCATCAAGAAACTGTTTATAACACAGGGAAAAAGCAAAACTTGGGTACTAGGACTCTGCTGCGTTAGAAATGTTGTGAAAAGGACTTTTAGGAGTGTTAAACATGTATCCAGATATATGATAGCTGGTCAGCTGTCTAGCAATCATCTGGGGAATAGGTTAGCATGAGTATAATGTCTTAATTATTGATAGTTTCTTCTGATTTATGCTTCCTGCTTCTGTGGTTCCATGATCAATTATTGTTTTACCTGAGCCAGATTACTGACATGAGAGACTGAATTGGGAACTGAAGCTGAGTAGAAAATCTTCTATACTATGTAGAAAAATATATTTTATGATATAGCTTACCCAAAGGAGAAGCTGTTTGGGCTGGTACAAAATGAAACTGGAAGTTCTGTAAGAGCGCAGAATCCTATGAGCTCTTCATTACCAAAGCACACAGAGTTTTAAGCTGATCTCATAATTTGGATGAAGAAGGGATTTTTTTTCTAAATGGTTTTGCCACATTCAACAAGGAATACCTCTAGACTAATTCTCTGCTTTTAAATCTGTCAGGAAGGAGCAAACATGAAAGGGGTATATATAAGGTTGGTTGCAGGCAGATGAAAGCAGGCTCTGTCTGCACTCTACACCTGGATCATAGCCAGCTCTGAACTTGAAGCAGTGTATCTGTTTTATCAGGATGTTATATCCAGGCAGGTGTATCATGCTGTGATTGAGTTCAGGCCCAGCATTTTGTTCACGTGATGATGTGTCTAGTGGTTTGGAGTCGACTTGTTCACCTGTGTTTATAGAGTTCAGACAGAGACAAATTGCATCAGCCTCCAAAATACTGTCAAGGTATACTGTCAGTGACCCTTCTGCCCATGACTCCATGCAGAAAAAAGAATTATCTGATTTGTGAAGGAGCTCTGCAAGTCCATCCAAAAGGTTTTCTGTTTTAAACAATTTAATGCAGTACTTCTGAATTTCGTTCATTTCCTTCCTTTGAATTTGGTTGATGTAACACCTAAGTAATTCATGTAATAGGCTTTTGATCAGCGAGTGCTTTGAAGGCATAGAGCACATACTTGTTTTTAGTTGCCACATTCAGAAAAAGCAATATGAAAAAAAGAAGTTGTATTGTGAAAAATGTAGTTCTGTCAGTGTTCAGGGTTGTACATTGCACTAGCACTGGGGCCTAATGTCTCTTTTATCTGCAGGATAAAAAAACGCCTCTGTTTAAGAACCAGACTCCAGAACGTGTGGAATCTGTTTGCCCCCCACAATGCAGCACATATATGGCCAGACCATGAATCAGTATAGTGTCATGCAGAAATATTAATTCTGAATCACAGATGTTTAACTCTATGAGGTTTTTTTTCAAATGGTGTACATTGCACAGCGTAGAAATATTCTTTGTATAGGAGTGGTTTGTTTGCTGTATGTAAAGAAACTTGCCAGTTTTCTCTTACAAGTTCACCAGTGTTGTTGCCAGTGTTTGTGCAGGATGTCTGGTTGTTAGGCATCCCTGTATTTAAAATTGCTTAATGCTTGCCTTTAAAGGGCTTTGTTTATTCCTGCTTATAGTTTTTAAGGTTAGTATTTTTGTATTTTAAGGTTTTCATATGCTTGCAGTCAATCCCAGACATAAATACTTTTTTTTAATGTTTCTGTATGCTGGGTCAGTGATTTTTTTCAAGAACAAAATGAGTGATTCTGCCAAAGTTAAAGTTTAAAACCATCTTCTAAATAATTCTGTTGCATCTATTCTTTGAAGGAACAGGAGCAGACCAATATTATTTGAGCTGCACAGCTTGATTCTTCATGTCTGTATTAGAGTTGTATCTCTTTTTTGCAGCATTCCTTTTAGTTTAGTATAGAAGATCCTTTGCAAACAGCGAGTCAGTAGGTTAACCTTACCTTCTTGCCTGCCTAGGTTAGCTGAGAAGCACAAATGAAACTGGGCAGTGAATGGCCTCTTGCATGCCATATTGGAAAGAATGAGACAGTATTTCAGTAAGTTGACCGTGGTAAAGAGAGGTACATCAGACTGATTTGAGGGGTGCTGAAAGTGAATGAATTCTGTTGTGGCCAGGGGAATGGTTTAGGATTAATTTTGCTATAAATAAATAAAAAGGTTCCCTGTATCAGTTCTTAAAACTGTTTTAGTTTTTCTCTAATTTCAAATGCTTTTCTTTGTTTGATTTAAGTGGGCTCCTTTGTTTGGAGTCATCTCTCTCAGCTCCTGGAGACAGATGACCCATTGAAGGAGCACCTTCGAGATTCCATTCCTGATGAAATTCTGAGCAGAGATTTTGACCGGGAGACATGGAAATACTCCTCATATTCTGATGCCACATTCCACTCGGGTATGTAGAGATTTAGAACTTAATGCTTTGTAGCATATGGATTGTTAAAACTCCACATGGTTTTTCTGGTCCTTTACATCTTGTTCCAGAGAATTTTCTTTTTTATGGCTTTAATAGTACCCAATGTAGGCTGATTCTGGTCTGACCTTAATTGAAGTATATCCAATGTAATTCCAGCAAGCCAGATACCATGCAACTTGTCTTTAGTGAGAGAAGAGAGTAAGAACCAGTGAACTTTTTAGATTATTTTTGTGAATATCAACTTTGACTTCTTCCTTAGCGAGCTTCCTTTGCAGCAACAGGGGATTGGGATGTATTTTTAATTCTGAGTTATGTGATTTCCTTGGTATATGAAATGATACGGACTAATTCCTTCCAGTCTTGCTATCTGTTCCTCATTTGTTTTATAGCAAAAATGCTGGATAATGTTTTTCAGAGTAACATTTTGATTTTCTGTCCATCTCTTCCAGTGCAATTGTGTAATATACATATTGTAAATGCTCTTTTAGTGTTTGCCAAACAATAGCCTTTCAGTAATGTCCATTAAAGTCTTTATTATACTAAAAAGTTAAACCACTTCACCTGTTGACTTAATGTTTTATTCACCATCTTCTTAATGAGCAGAGTTGCAGTTTGCCAAAGAATGATGAGATTTGCAAAGTATATGAGAATAGCTGATCTCCAAATGACAGACATCTGATATTTTCTGTTGCAGCTGGTGCAGGTGCAAATATGGAAGCATCAGTGGTCTTCTCTCCTGCATCTTTTCTACCACGATCAGTCATGACAAATTTGACTGTTCACTTTATGGGGCAGGCTATGAATCTGCTGGAGGCAAGTTTATGGATTTTTGGTTTGGTTTTGTTTTTAATCTCCCTCCTCAAGGGATACTTGGTGTATTAAAATAGAAAGAAAAATTTTCCATTTACAGTAGGAAAACAGTTCTATTAACAGTATTACAGTTTATTTTACCGCTTACAGAAGAAGGTGGATTGGTTTTGGTACACTTACAAGGGAGCAAAATATTTTTTCAGCATCGTATACCCTGAATTTATGTGTTAGTAATACTATTTTAGTCAAACTTCCAAATAGAATCCTATTTCAGGAGCATTAAAAGGGTATGTTACTGTTTTCCAACCAAAATACTGTTTGTAACTTGCAAAAATAGCAGTAGCTCAAACTTGTATGGCAAATCTTCTTTTGTACAAAAATCTAAAGGTTGCATCTGGATATGTTTTGTTAATTTTTTGCCTGTAGGACTGGATGTGGCTTATGCATGTCACTGTCAGGCTTTTCACTGCCATATACTTTCCCCTAGGTTGATGTACGATTAGAGAATGCTGAAGCTCTCGTGCAGAAAACCTTTGGGCAGAAATCTGCTACTTTCAGTGACTACTTTTTTGCAAACACTAATGAAAGAAACCACAAGTTAGAAAATCCAGTGAAAACAACAGGAAAAGTCAAGCAGAGGAAGCTGACTTTGAAGCAGTCTGGCTCCAGTGATCATCTTGTGACCAAGTCTGGCAGGCCAAAGTTGAGGAAGGCTAACCAGAATTGTCCTAGTAGAAAGTACAGTAAGATGAGTGAGTTAGTCAAAAAGGTAACTGACACTACAGATCTTGGAAAAATTAATGATTTTCCCCAGTTAACCTTAGGGCCCCATCTAGGATTGGACAGCTGTAGTGTGGTACTGACTCTTGTGCATAAAGTGTATGTAACTTGCTACATAGAGCTTAACCCCTACAAATCAACAAAGAGCCAGATCTTCAGTTTTTGAGATTTATTGTCTCAAAACATTGACTCGCTCCGGGGAGTGTGTTGCCTATACTTTGGGTTTCCTCTCATTATTTTGAGCTCTGACTCTCTTTATACTGATGTGATTTTGCCTGTTGACTTCTGTAGCACTATAAACAGCTGCTGATGTTAAGTTCTTGAGTCATGCTGTTTGCAGTCTGACTTCCCAGTGTGATGTCAGATGTCACATTGAGCCTTTGTGAATTTGTTTGGAGAGAGTTATGTTCTATGTGTGTAACAGGAAATCTTTGGGAATTGACTTCAGTTGTTGATATATTACCTGGAAAACTTAGGGACCATGATTTATTTAGTTTGTCTTAAACCATCTCTCTTCTTTGGACTTTATGAGAGCTTCTTACTATGGTGCAAGCTCATGTTCATGTTTTGTTGCTCTTTTATTGATTCATAAAAAGGGAAAATTTAAACTTCTTTACTTCTTAGCAGTTTATTTAGCAATCATGGTACTCATAATGCTGTATTATTTGAGATTGTATTTTTCAAAGCTTCATCTGGTTTTGGGTATGTATTGCAATGCTTCTTTTGCTCATTCACCTTTGGGCACTTGTGTTCACTGTGAAAGTCAGCTTGTGTGGTATGGAGGTGAATTTTAGCTGGGAAGAACAGGAACTAATCCAGGGTCTTAAGTGGTCTTGAAATATTTATAAAAGGGAGCCTGATGACTGTCTGCAAGGAACATAACCTGCACTAAGGAATTGTTTATTATGACTTTGAAAGGAAATGAATATAAACATAATTCTCTTCCTGATTTATTTCTTCATGACATGTCAGTTCACTGAGACAAGGGTGGGAAAGGAGGCACTGAAATGTGAGCTGAGCATGAAGATCTTTGGAAATGAACTTAGCTTCTGGAATTGTGAAGATTTAAGAAAACAAATGAAACATTATTCTTTAAATCTGGCTGAGTTGGCTGTCAAACTTCTGAAGGTAAAATGAACCTTTTCTTCTATTGAAAGTAAATGCCTTGAGAAACTACTTTCTTAAAGATATGTAAAAGATACAAAATATTAGTTTCTGTTTCCCTAAATTGGACTCTAAAATTAGACACCAGTATATATTTGTCTTAAACATTGTTGTTTAGATAATGTTTATACAATGCATTAGGTAAGAGCTTGTTCTGTTGTCTGATGGTTGTTACTTCTCATTCATATCCTTCTCATTCAAATAATTTTTTCTTTAACTGGGTTAGGACTGGTGTCTAACTCATGCCCTGACCAGATACAAGCTTTGGGCTGCTTTCTACCTTATTTCCCAAATCAGCTCAATTGAAAAAAACCCCACTTTCACAGCAAGCAAATGCAATGGAGAGTTGTATCTGGAAAAATGCTTAAATGCTGATTTTACTGTGCAAAGTAAAATTTTGGCATTTGTTTGTTTGGGTTTTTTCATTACAGGGGCAAGAGGTCCAGTTTAATAAAAGAATGAGTTTGGCCACTGAAGAATTGCAGTTCCCAGCAATTTCAGGCCTTCCTGTTCAGCTGGCAGTCAATGCCTCAGCAGTAGTCAACATAAAAATCAAAGGGAATGCGGATTTCAAGCAACAGTCAAATTTCTTTCTAAATGGATATATCAAGCCAAGGTAATAATGGCTTCAAACATGCCACTTTCACATATTCCTGATGTGAAAGTTTTGTATGAATGTGCTTGGTGATTGACTAGGAGATTCCTGAAGAACTCAAGCAGTCATCAGCCTTATGTTACTGAATTGCTGCTATACTATAAGGACAGCAGTGATTTGATTTTGATCCTGCCTGTTTGATTTTGAACTCTGTTGCTGTGCTTTTCCAGTACTGTTTTGAGCTGACCATTCCTCATTATCTGTAAATCAAATTCCTAAATGCGTGCATGCAGTGATGTTTTGAATGTTTTACCTTTTCCAGGGGTAGCATTTTGGATTTTTCTCAGGATTAAACATTTAGTTACAGGTTATGGATCTACAAACCAATGGATGATTTAACCCTTACCTGGCTATTTTAGCTTTTTATACATACTGAATATATTTGCTAAACTCCACTAGGTGCTGTCTAGACAGAAATAAACTTACACCATGATATAGACAGAGATAAACTTGCACTCAATCTGCATCACTTTCCCTTTCCTGATAGTTCATGCTGAAGTCTGGATTCAAATCCCTTAGGAGATACAGTAAAACTATAATTTAAGTCATGTTAGAAAGTGTATGTCTGTGTACCTACAATTTTTTCAGTTATTTCCTGAAACAGAATAGTCATGATTTTAATGTTAGAGTATACTGTGTTACAGCATCAAGTGCATTGTATTTATAGAGGATGATGAACAGCCTATGGTTTAAATTAAGTGCCTTAAAAAGAAACTGCTTTTCATAGAAGACTATGTATCTAAATCTTTTAACAGTGCATTTGTCCATCTTTCTGCCCAAATGGGAACTGTGGGGATTCTGGGACAAGCTGGCCTAAACTGGGTAATAGGAATGAAGACATCTTCTAGTCTTGATGGGGGAATCCAGGTAAAAAAAGGGCAAGAGCTCAAAGTTTTTTTGAACACTCCAGAAGAATCTATGGAGATAATTAATTTCAGGTAAGATTAAGCAAGGACATCTTCCTGAAATAGTAACCGTGATAACTTCCTTGAATCAGAATGCAACTGTCAGGCTTGTTAATAGAGTGGAAATATATTTTGTCAGAAAACAGTTTCAGTCTTACAGTCCAAATCTGCTGTGTGGAAGAAAAGGAAGGGGAAATTATTCTGTGCATTTTACATTGTTTTACCATAAAACCATATTTTCAAATCAGAGCCTGATCATAAAAGATGTAAATGAAGTTTTCGTACTCTCCTGCTGAATTTTCCTACTGAATGTCAGTGCTGTTTCAGGAACTGCAGTGTCCAAAGAATCTAGTTTAGTGTATTAAAGTTGCGGAAGAAAAGCTGATGGTATTTAGTGAAAATGAGTGCAGAATGGTATTTAGCAAGACGCTGGAGTTATTTGGAGTATAGTGCTAACAAGGTGTGCTCCTACCCTTCTGATCAATTTTTAGTTAGGTTATTTAATATTAGGTAAAGTTTACATTGTAAAATACCACCTCAGCAACTGTCAGGTGTTAAACAGATTGTGTTAATGCAAGTGAGGCTTTTTAGCTTTTTTTTTTCCTGCTGGCTTTCTCTTTTCTTTGGACTCTTAGATTTTATAGAAGTCCGGATAGAAGGCACATATTGTAAATGATACGTCAACTACATGCTTTTTAGACATGACAACAGATGAATGAAGTGTTTACAGTATGTGCATTGTCATTCCTTAATTTGGACATTGTGATACCATAGGATATGCAGCTCAGAAAAGAGTGAAAATGCTCTGGATTTCACATTTTAACCATCCATTCCCTTAGGAGTCTGGGAAATTACTAATGTAGTTCTGTTTCTTTCAGCCAGGGTGGATGACAGACCAAAGTGAAAGTCAAAGTAATTGCAAACCTGTATTGTGTATTTTTTGAACAAAAGACTGACTGTAGAGTCTATGAGATATTGCATTAACTCCCTTGCTCCCATCAAGTGTAGATACCATGATTCTTGTACAAGCAGCTTAGTGATGTTCTGGAAGAGCTTTGAGACTAGAACAAAACTAATGTCCATACATTGCCTAAGGTGGGACGGGGTGGGGGGGAAGGGAATAAAGCCTGGAATCCAGGAAGTGAGTGAAGTTGCAGTAAGATGACCATACCAAATTGCACAGAACAGAGAAATCTAATACTGACTGTGAAGAACTGCAGAGGAATCTCAAGATAGTGACAGATTAAACATGGAAAACTGTGGGTAAAAATCGGTGCTAATTAGAAATGTAGACTGATCTTAGCAGAACTTTATCTTTCTTGCTTTCCCGTCTGGGAGAAGGTGGCATATAACTGAGAATTTTGTTTAAATATTGCAGCAACTTTAGCATAGTTGTTTTAAGGTGAGTGACTGAAATTCTTGGTTGTAGCTCTAAGCTATACTTCACAATGATGGATGAGATGGAAGATACAGATGTTTTCCAACACCACACAGAAACCAGATCTTGCACTAGGGAGGAAGGTGAGTCTAGATAGATATTATGTTTGTCTTAGAAAGCTTGATCATTCTGAAATAGACATAATAGATCATTTTATTTAGTAAAAGTTCTTGTTTACATACTAGTTGTAAGGTCTTCAGTGCAAAGTTCATTTGCATGTTTTCTTTGTTGTTCTAACTGAATGATCAACTGTTGTCTTCCACCAGTGTCTAAGATTATTGGCTGGCAGCTGTGTTCTGAAATGTCGTATCCTTCCCGAGCCAGTGGTTTGGTTTTCCCTCTTGCTGGACCTTTGAGAGTGGCTGTCACATTAACTAAGCAAGACAAAGGCCTGCAGCAGTACATTGTGGAAGCTGCATATAACTATATTGCTCAGGTACCATTATGGCGTGCTTTACTTTGGTTTAGTTTATTATGCTGATGAAAGAATAGTATATCTTAGTACCACATATTCAGCTTAACTGGCTTTCAGGGTCTACATTGTTATTATTTCTATTCCTGTTATAGTGGAAAAATATATATGAAATCACACATGTGAATACATACATGGGTGTGTATTTCCATATACAAAACTGCATACATGAATATTAAGTAATTTTGTTAGGTAAGAGTGATAGTGCTGGAATTAGAAACCAGGATTTCTGACTTGGTGCCCAGTACTAAACCACCTGGCCTCACTTCAATGACTTGTTTCTGTTTGTGACAAAACCCCCTCAAACCCCAAATTGTCAATTTACATTAAGCACATTATTTAAAAGCAGAAGTTAGACTCCAGTGAATCCACTCCAGAAGGCTGTCAGTTTTCTTAATATGTTTGTTTGGGCAAGCCTGGCTTTCAGCTTCTGCAGGGGACAATAAGAATTTATGGCTTTTTCTAAAATGATAGTATAGGTGTTTTAAGATGGGTGGTGGGTGGAGTCTCACCTTCTGTCACAGACCAAGTATGCTGCTGAGCTTGAGCTAAGTCTTTTTACTGGGAGATAATTTGGGCTTTGGCTATATTCAAACACTGCTCAGTATCTGTAAGACAGAGAGGTAACAGCAATAAGCAGAGTAAGTTTTCCTTTGTGATTTTGTTTTCCTGACTATCTCTAATAAAAGGAGGAAAGGGAACAGGTATTTTCCTCTGCCTGTAGGCAGGGCAAGCCACAAACTGTCAGCTAAGGCACGCACTGCAGGGTCACGGCACTGTGCATCGTATCCCACTGCTGATGCCAGAATGTAAAGGCTTAAGGCAGCTCTGCCAAACTGTAGTCACTTAGGCCTGAGTGATACAGCTTGAATATGTAACTGGAAAGGTGATCTGATTTTCCATTTGGCAGGATTCAGCACAGTTTCAAGAGGTCAGTCTGCTGTGAAATGCAAGCTGTTCAGATAACATTTTCTGAGACAAGCACTGGACAGAGAATGGAAAATACAGATTATTTTTTGGTGAAAATTTTGAAAAGCAGATAGGTGAAAAATTGTAGCAGTGAAGGTGGCTGTGATCATATAACTCAGTGTGATATATTGGTTTGTGAATGCTGTGCCAATTGCAAATGTGGTTACCCTTTTTTCCTTCCAGGAGAATTCATGGATCCCAAATGAAGCTGTCCTTCACTTCTTCATTGGGACTCCAAAGTCAGACTTGAAAAGGGATGTTGGCATTGACCTAAATTTTAGTGTCCCACAGAAGAAATTCGGAATCCAATTTATGCAACCTAAGAAAAAAATTGAGATTGAAGGTAGGTTTTTCAACTGAGAACCAAATTATCAGTTAATGTCAGTTAAAACTTCATGAGAATTAGCAGAGAAATGCTAATATGTTTCAATCAATGATCTGATGCTAAACTTACATTACTGTGTAATAGCCAGTCAGTTTACTGCTTTAGGAAACATCCCATTCCCAGTGATATTTGCATCTTGGTTAAGAATATTCTGCACGGTCAGAGGTTCAGTGCCTGGTTCACAAGCTCAGGTTAAAGAGGAAAGCTGATACTAGTATAGATGAAGTTAAGGCTAAGGAGCACAGTGGATTGTTCTGTAATTTTTTATGTAAGCTGAACTAGCTTTACTGTTGCTGAATTTTAGTTTATTGTATACTGTTACGGTATGAAATTACTTGCTGCCAAAGCAGTTAAGTATTGACCATGATATTTTTGTGCATTATAATAAAATCCATTTCAATCACAGTGTAACATAGAAAACAAAAGCAAATCATTGATGAAATATAAACTAATAAATATGTGGTAATGGTATGACAACATAAGTACATCTTTCCACTTCCCTGACATGTTAGTCAAGTGCTGTTTTGTTTTGATGTGTTCTACCATGTCACATAGTTAGAATTTGTCCCTGCAGATTTTATTTTATTTTATTTTTTTTTTACCTTGGTTATTTTCAAATGGATTGCGTAGGTGCAAAGCTTTGCGTGTGGTGTTCCAAGCTCACGACAGTTTAGCACAAGCCTAAAGGAAGTGTATAAATCTGTCCGAGAGCTCAGCTGGTTTGTTGGAGGCAGCTTCGTTGCCTCTTTTCAATTGGTACTTTCAAAATATCCTTTCAAAACAAAATGTGTACTCTGAGGATGTTTTTGCAAACTGTTCCTAACTTTTTCCCTTTGCTCTGATATGTATGTTTTCACTCTGTGAACGTATTGTTCACAGCCATGGCAGCTATCATCTTGCGTGCAGTTTTATGAAGCGTCATTGAACAGTACATGTCCAGAAAAAGTAAACGCTTCTATTTTTCTCCAAGGGAGAGTTGAGTTTTCTAGAAGTTCACGAGTTGGACACCTGGAGCTGATAGTAGATGATCAAGATGTATATTACATTAAGGTATGTTTTCAGGTCATGAACTCTCGTGCTAGAATGAATAGTTAGATAAAAGCACAGAAAAGAAAGGCAATGAAAAACACACATACTGAAAAATAGTTCTGCCAGCAGTCCATCAGAGAAATTACCAGTTCTCTTTATTACATATTTTTGAGATACACTCAGTGCTAAATTGTGTTTCGAAAGCTTTTAAGGCATGGCTTCTACAAGTAATCTAAAGCAATTTTTTCACATTCAGATGTACTCAAAGCTCTTGGGTTGCTTCCAGTGTTACATTAGTAAAGAAGATCACATTGGTCTCATTATGTGCATAAGGAGTCACACAGTTTTTCAGAGCCATATTCTGACCATGCATAAAGACACTCTGAGTAAGCCTAGGCTCATTTCTTCACTTGTGTGGACTCTATAATTGTAGGAATCTCTAAGATACTATTGTTTATATCACAGAAATATATTTTCTTTTTAAAGCACTGGGGAGTAAGCAAGAGAATGCCAGTATTTGAACTCTGAAATTAAAAAGCAGATGGGAGTTTGTCACTGAAACTATACTGACATTTTTGTTTCTATTCCAGGACTTGAGCAATTTTTTCATTATGCCGTTGATACCCACAGCAGGATGCCATGTCTTATGAGGGCCTCCTAAGCCAGTCATTTTCAAACACTCTGCATTTTCCTACAGTGAACACATTATTTAGCAGATTTTTTTTTTTTTTTTAGAGTAATATTTCAGCAAAGACTTTTTGGTTGTTTCTCATTAACCCAAACACTAATTAGCATTGCAGATTGTTTGCATCTAGTCCAACCTAAATCTAGTTGCCTCTGTGAGACTGCCAGTATTTTCAGTAACACCATATTATTTTCTGGCGCAGTATTGTAACATTCTTGATGACTCCATTCACTACCGAAGCCAGCAAGAGGTGAAGGAAACAGCATCTCACACCACTGTGATTTTTGTGTAACTGGAAAAAACAAATCCATCCTTCCTCGCCATTATTTACTTGCAAGTTTTATGGTTTGGGAGGTAGAAGAGGGGGTTGTTCAGTGTATAGGAAAAAACCCTCTTTTCTTCTTCCTCTCATTTCTGAAATGCCCAAGTGTATACTCTTGTTTTCTCAAATCAGTTTGTACTGTTGAGTGACTTGGGTTTTGGTTTTTTATTTGTTTGTTTATTGTAGGGAATGACAGATTTGCAGATGCTGGGTGGAGAGCAGAGATACGTGACCCAGCTGGAGGTAAAGCTGATAAAGGAAAGCAGTCCTATCATTCTGTCAGGAAACATCACTAAACAACTTGGCAAGAAGATAGCTTTTTCAGTATCCCTGAATAATTTATTGAAGGATGCTGCATTTCTTTCAGGTTAGAGGACAATAAGTATTTGCCATATAAATGTAAGTTCTGGAGCCCTTATATATTAGGTTTGCCTGGTTTTGGACATGCATTTCTAAAGCTCCTTTCAAATCGGTAAGACCGCCTTTTAAGATTACTGTCTTTGATAAACTTGTACGAATATGTATTTCAGAATAATAGGAAGTTTCTAATTACTGTGTAAGAGGGTAGAGGAAATAAGATGTAAGGAATCCCACCTAACAAAAATGCCAAAACAATAACGGCTCTTAAAATATTTTCTCATTTTCACTTTTGTTAGTACAAAACTGCAGATACATATATGTAGCTAAATGTCTCTTAAACCTGTTCTGAAAATCTTTACCTTTTTTTTCTCACAAATACACTAAGAGGAAAATAAAAGTATCAGAAAGAGGGCTTTACTATTTGTATGAAATAATTTTTTTAAAGGTAAACTAATACAGTCGAATAAACCAATAATTTAATGTAAGGCTCTCACTTTTTCCATAGTATTTCTTACTCTAGTCTCCATGTGGCAAAGACATTGAAATGTCATAGGATTATGCAATGTTTCCAAGTAAAACTACCTTTTAAGGAATGCAAAATGCCAGTTTGGTTTATGGGAGATAACTTTAGGTGGCATTTTTATCTTTAGCTTTCACATGGATTGCCAGTGACTGTATCTTAAAAAACAGTTCTGGTCTGATTTTAAACTCTTGTCCCCTGAGACCTAGAATGTACCAATTCTGTTACAAAGCCACAACCTTGCTCTGACTTATGTTGAAGGAAATACTCCCATATTCATATATTAGGTCTTAATTAATTAAAAAATGAGTCTGTTAGAGTTTATTTCCTTTTAGAAGCAACTTTGACTGGATTCATTTCACTAAACTTTAAGCAGTAGCTTAGAAATATGGTTTACAGGCTGTATACATAGTCAGAGGAAGACACTGGACATCCAGCTCTGTCTTTTTGTTTATTACACAAGGAGTACATCATGGATTAGACAGGGTGAGACTGAATGCATTCGGTTTTTTGCACTGCAGTATTACTTTTTTGGTTAAAGTTAACTCTGTGTTCTACCACTGCATAATCACTTCTACTCTTTTTGTAGTGTTTCTGGAGAAGAAGGTTGATGATAAGCAGAGGCAATATTCATTGGAAGGGGAGACTTACCTTCCAGGTGTTGTTGGAGTTCATGTCATCAGTCTTCTCAAGCAAACTGAAGGCTTGTGGTCTCATGATTTGAGGATAAAATATGGACTCCTAGGTACAGTGAAAAAGAGGGAAAGTAAAAGCATTCTGTTTGTCTCATTTTTCTGCAAGTTATTTGACTGTATGATTGGGACACTCTTAACAAGAAAGATTTCAGTTGATTTTTAAGCTGTGATTTGAGACCTAGGGTGAGATTTTGTTTTCACTTGGATAAACTTTACTCTTTGATTCTGCATATAAGAAAGAGAATTAATCTCTCTAGTGTGCTTTTCACAAGCATGTCCAATACTTGGCTTTTTTAATGGGAGTTGCTTCTAATTAATTTGTGTTCTCAAGTGTTAATACAAAATGAATTGTTGCATACATACACAAAAAAATGAGGGACTCTGTAGAAAAGAGTTGTCTGTGCCCTCCAGGCTGCAGTGTATGAACTGTGCATTAATTTTATTGGACAAAGTAGGTGAATATCAGTGTACTTATATCAAGGTATTGAATACTTAGAGTAAGTACTCATGATAAACATTGTAGGGTAGTTGTATGTGTAAAGTATGTTGCACATTCAGAAAACCTATAGCAATATAAGTAATAAAGATTTCTTAAACCTACACCAGCATGAGCCCATAATTTTGCAAAAAATGCCATGCTGATCAGAGTTTTTTATACAGACAAACAGAAACATACCATATCACTTACAACAGTATTGGATGATGTCTAGCTATAGCTATATAAGTATGAATTTGCATACTTAGATCTGAGTCGTATATATACATAGGCAGTTTGGCATCTCTTCTGCCTGAAGTGGTCAGCCAGTGATCCCTTGTAGAAGTAATCCTACTCATTGGTTAAGTTTAGGTATTAATAATTTCAGGTGTTAAGAGTGTTTTGACAACAGCGCTGTAGTAAAATGTGTCTAGATCTTGAGCAGTTAGTGGAAGTAATTCTTGAGCTGAACTTCATGGGAATGCAGTTATGCCATTATTGGTGCCAAACTGCACAAACTTTGGTCAGTACCTTTAGGCTGCCAGACCTTTCACATGAATTAAATATCTACTTGTCTTATACTTTTTACTCTAATAATGTTTTCATTTTCATGGGTGTAAATCACTTATTTAGCAAATATAAGCTAACTGTTCTTAAATGCAGATTCATTAAATGTGTGCTTTCCTTTGGATTCATAAATCAATGAGAAGATACCTGTAAAAATTGACACATTTCACTTTAATGTTTTTGAAAAAATAGAAACCTTGAAGCCAGCACTAGATTTATGCTGTTAACATTTTGAAAGTTTACTTCTGATTTATTTGATTAGATAACTTTGCGATTTAACTTGAACAGGAGAGGCAAAGAATCTTCCTCATGAATGCACTATGCGGCAAAAGATGAAAGTGGAGACAGGTGCACATGGCATGTACAAACTTGATATTGGGCATGAATTTCACTGTATGCAGACTGCGACCTATAATCACAAGGTAGAGATACTGACCGAAGCACTTAGTACTTGTGTGCTGAGTGTCCTGGTGTAACTCATACTGAGGGGCTTAAACAGAGCAATGCCCAAGATGCCTTTGTTGGGTCAGTCTTTTTCTATTCATTGTGTTTCTCTTTGCTTTCTGTGTAGACAAAGATAGCCAGTCCAGTAACTTGCTGCTAATTTGTGCAGTCCATTGCAGCTGTAAGTGATGGAACTCTCCAGTGATGTTAATGTATTAACTTGCAATTAATGCAGAATGTTTTTGTGAAAAAATTTATTATAAGTTTATGATTTATCTTGTTTCTACCCTTGTAACTAAAAGTCAGTTTGCTTATTCTTCAGAAGTTATATGTCTGGAAAATAAGACATTTTAACATGTTCTTTATTAATTTTCTGGTTCAGATTTGTGTGCTTTCTTACAAATTTCAGTGTGTGTGACCCTTTCATGCAGAAAAGCAGGTATGTTTAAAGTTTCATCCTTTGCAGGTGGCACAAAGACAAAGGTTAATTTAAAGGCAAATCACCATAAATACTGGGTATTTACTGCAGAACAGAGAGCTGGCTGAAGAATAAGCTTCTGAATTAAAGGGAAGTTTTGTATCCTTTCAGATTTGCTTTTGGTCCAAGTTGGACTGACGCCAAGAAGTGTTAGGATTTCCCAGCTGCCCAGTGAAGCCGTGTGGGCCAGTCCATCCAGTACCTGAGTCAAGTTACCTTAGCTTTTGAGAAAGGCAGTTTGACTGGAAGCTCATAGTTTGGGGCTCTGTACACTGAATTTCTTTCTTCTGATGGAATATGATTTTTCTTTGGAAAGTTTGCAACCCTTTCTGCTTTAGTCTTGCTTGCTACTTGGGACTATTTCTACATGTGCTTAACAGCATTGAATAAAAGAGCCTGGTTTACAGGAAAAAGGTATTTTTCTATTCTTTAGGTTCACCTGAAACATGAAATGAGTGCATCTTGGCTTTCCTCCCAGTTGGAAATTAGCTATGGGAAACACTGGGATGAAATAAACAACAAGAAGAAACTGCTGATTAGCCAAGCATTTAAGAACAGTTCCAGTTCATCTGTAGTCAACTATGTCATGGAGGTAATCATGTGTTGAAGACCTTCACTTCAAATGTTTAACGGAGAGAAAATTTTGAATGAATTTATTTACGAAGACTTTTGTGTTACGTATTAATAAGTCAGATATCCAAATCTACTAAGTTTGAGTTATGTACAGTCTTAACCCAGGATTGCAGTGATCACTGACGTTTAAAATGAACACGAGAAACCAGTAGATGGATTTTTCAAATACTAAAAGTGTTTGGGTGTAATGTGGTCTGAGGTTTTTCTAGGTTTTGCAGAGATTCATGAAGGTTGCTTTTCTCACACAGTGTAGACTGACCTGTATTTTGTTTTGTTTTTTTCAACAAAGTAAATTATCTAAAAATTAATGGCAGTTTTCCTTTTTGAATCCCAAATAGGTGTAACAAATGCATATTAGAGAAACCCCTACCTGTAACTGCTCAGCGCTCATGAAAAGCTGTAAAGTGAACCGCAAATATGCAGAGCAGAGATGCTACTTGTGACGTTTCTGCTACTCTGTGTGTGTGTGTGTGTTAGCTTAGATAGCCCTGAAGATAGAATCCTGCTTTTATTTAAATGTGCTTAACTTGTTTTCCAGTTTACCATGCAAGTCCTTGAAAAACAGATGAATTATAGAACCCAGCTCCAGCACTTGTACTCCTCTCAGGTTTATTTGCAGAGCAGTACCAACTTTGAGGTGCAGTACAATGACCACGTGCCGTTTGTGGCTGGGCTGCAGTGGAAAGACACATCCAGAAATGGCCTGAAGAAGTGGGAAGGTGAAGTACCACAAACCATTTCAAGTCTGTGATTAGAAAAGCAGGCACTGAAAGTTGCTGCTGGGATTTTGTGAGCAAGTTTTGTGTGGGTGTAACAGTCATAGAAATAATGATTGGAAGAGACAAACCCTGGAGGCTATCAAGACCAGCCTCTTGCTCCATCACGACTGTTCCTAACATTAGATCACATCTCCTGTGGCTTTGCCTAGCAGAGGTTTTGGAACCTCCAACTTTCCACAGCCTCTTTCAACAAGAGCCTTAGCCTCTCAAAGTGCAGTTTGTAGCCATTGTCCATTGTATTGCTGCCTCTTTCAGAGAGTTTGTGTGCCTCATCTTTGCCATTTACTTTTAAGTTAGCTGTAGATAGCTACAGATTCTCCTGGTCTTTTGGCAGACTAAACAAGCCTGCTCCATCTCTTCTTCTCACAGGTCTTGTTTTGCCCCTTTCCCATCAGAGCAGCCTTCTGCTGTAGCTTTTCTGGTTTCTCACCATCTGCCTTGATCTGAGTGCTCCCAAACCAGATCCAGTGCTGCAGACATAACTTCTCCTATGCTGTGCAAAGTGGGATAACTTTGTCTGATAGCTGTACTCCTAATGTAGACCAGTAATATCCTGTTAGCTTTTGACTGAGATATCTGATCAAGAAGTGAACCATGTTTTAAAAAAATTCTTTACTCTCGAAACATGCAACCAACATTGACTCCATTATCTGAAAACCACTGTGTCACGTGAAGCTAAATGACCAAAAAATTATTTCTTGTTGAATTTCATTTCACATTTCTTCGCATGGCAATTAAAAAGCTTATGGCCAAAGATACAGGAAAGCACTAAAAATTATGCATACAGAGATCTTGCTGAACTTAATGGAGCATGAAGTCTTGTTCAAAAGGTAGGTATTGCAGGATTTAATTTCAGTGTTGGCCCATGTCAGAACAGTTTTGGTTAAGGCCATTGTAATTATGCAAATAATGGTTACAGACTTACAGTTCAGGTAAAGATTTCACATTTTGTTGCAGATCATGCAGTAGAACCTGTTCTGGTGCCAGTTAGAGACTGGACTTCATGAATTTCCATTTATTAACAAACCTCCCTATGTGTTACACTATGAGGCATGTTATGCTAGTGAAGGACATACATTTATTATATACCATCCAGGAAGAGAGTAGGTTGAGAGGAGCATTTTGTTCTTATTTCAAAACCCCAGGTCTTACCAGCTTTGTTGCAGAGTTAGAATCCAGGAAGCCTGAAATCTCACTTTTCTGACAGCTTTAATATGTGTTCCTTCCAGGTGTATTAAATATAGACACCCCATGGCTATATCTGTATGCAGCTCACAAACTACATCAGCCTCAGCGTTCTGCTTATTTGTTGACTATGGAGCTGACAACTGGAAAATCTCTCTCCATTAAGAATCTTGTAGTGGAGCTATTATATAAAGATCAAGGCAATGAAAAGGAAGGAAAAGTTCACATTTACACACCAGCTACCACATACCTACAGGTAAAGAACATGATACTTCCTATAGTATATTGCTTTTATGATAGAGCTTTGTGACAGATATCAGCCAGAACTGTCATTGTGCTGAACTAACACTTGTTTGGCATCCTGTGTGGAGTAGCTTATTTGAGAAACTCATGCATTATGTGTCAGCTTATAAGAAAGGATCTTGAAATGTTTGTGGTCATCTGTTCTCTGTGCTTGAATTATGAGCAGCTTGCTCTGGGGCTGACAAATTGGCACAGCCAGGGTCTTTTTATTAGCTTTGAAAAAAACCCTGAGGAGAAGGACTTGGAGGCATTGGTTAGCAAGAAGCTCTCCTGTGACCCAGCTCTGAGAGCCTGAGCCCAGAAACTGGGATCCCAGAGCGCGAGCAGCAGGACAGGGGAGGGGATTCTCCCCTCTACTGGGCTCTGGGGAGACCCCCCCTGCAGTCCTGCCTCCAGCTCTGGTGCAACAACACAAGATTCACGTGGACCTGTTGGAGCCAGACCAGAGGAGGCCATGTAGGTGCTGCAAGGGCTGGAACACCTCTGCTCTGGGGACAGGCTGAGAGCTGGCTTATTCAGCCGGGAGAAGAGAAGGCTCCAGGGAGATCTTAGAGCAGCTTCAGGTGCTTTAAGTGGGGGCAACAAGAAAGCTAGAGAGGGGCTTTGGACAAGGGCATGTAGTGACAGGACAAGGGGGGATGACTTCACACTGTCAGAGGGGAGATTGAGATGGTAACTTAGGCAGAAGTTCTTCTCTGTAAGGGTGGTGAGGCCCTGGCCCAGAGAAGCTGTGGCTTCCCCATCCCTGGTAGTGTTCCAAGGCAGGTTGGACAGGGCTTGGAGGCACCTTGATCTCGTGGAAGGTGTGCCTGCCCATGGCAGGGGGTTGGAACTAGATGAGCTACAAGGTTCCTTCCAACCTAAACCAGTCTGTGATTCTAAGCTTCCTCCTAATTTATTTTAGACTGTTCTATGCAACAGAGGTTTAAAACTGATTTTGTCACAGTTGCTGTGCATTAAGCAATATGATAAACCTGTCACTATGCAAAGGGTAGATTTGTCTTGAAGAAATTTCTTATCTGCTTCTGTATAAATGATATGAGAGCTTGGAATCCACTGCAATTGTCTGAGTCTTTAACATAGGTTTATGTTTATGGTGTTCCTTTATTCTGAACTGCAGCTTTTCCTCTTTTATCACTGCTGGTTCAGGCACAGTGTGAAGGATTGTGAGAAACATTCTTGAATGAGAAAAAAATGCTTATCAACTGTTTTCTTTTAAACTGTTTAGATTTTCCTCTCTCCCTTGTTTAGAGGGGATAAAATAAACTTTGAGGCCTTTATGGCAGTTCAGAGTATTTTGGTAGTTGAAGAGCTGCACTCTATTTCTAATAGTTCTTGTAATCATCATCACCAAGAAAATGCATTAATTTCACCTCTGTGCTGGGCTGCTTTCTGTCGTAACTCAGCCAGACTAATGTGTTTGCCTTTGTTTTTCAGGCATCTACATTTAATCATCTTGGGAGGAATGTTCTGCATAGCTATAGTGAAATGGTATCGCTGTGGAATCAGCTTGTGAAGAATGAGATTCATTTGGAGAATAATGAACGAGCCAAGTTTCTCTGCTTTAAGATCAAAAGTCCAAACCAGGAATTTAACTTCACAGCCAGCTGTCAGAATCTGCCAGTGGTAAGACAGAAATAGAAATGCAATTTCTTTGACTCAGCACTGTGTTTTTCGGGTCTGCCACCTTTCTGGAGATGTTATTGCTGGTGTTGAAAATTAAACACTTCTAGTGTTGTTCCTGTTTCTGTCTGTTTTGGCAATTTGCTGTGTAAAGCTAGGTTCAAAAAGAAAATGGACAGAAACTTGTGTGGTGTATTTTTAAGTACTCACCTATTTGGGGGGCCAGCTACAGACAGGGAGGAGAGGACAATGAGAAACCACATTGCTAAAGAGCATGATGTATAGATGCAGTTACTTAACGTTGAGGCAGATGTATGGCAGGTGTGGAAAATTGGAGAATCAAAATATCTTGCCTGCTAGTGAACATAGTACCAGCCTTGGTTTATATGCTGTTTAGCCTTTACATCCTTTCCAATCTTAAAATCATTTTTGCTTGCTTGATGTCTGCAGCACAGGAAGGGTAATCAGCAATTTGTCCTTCAAAGAAATAGTTTGATCAGTTACTTTGGTCAGTTCCTTGCAAGGCATATTAAAACAAAAAGTGTTTTTCAAGTCGTAAGGTTCCATGCTTTGCAAATCTGATTACTTTTTGTATGTAAATGTACTGGTACCAGAGCTAAAGCTTGCTCATATTGTAAATAGGTTGCCCTTTAGTGATACATTATAGGGCATTTGTCTTCTGCTGAAGTCAGTTTTCTACATAATCTAATCCTATATAAATGCAGATCAGGATTTAAACTGAAGCAGAAAGGGGTTGATCTGTGAACTGATAGCCTTGCTGCAGCCTGTTGAACAATGTGGCTTGTATATTGATGTTCCTGAGTATGAGTGAAGTCAATCTGATGCAATTACCCTTTCTTCTTCTGGTCTCATGATCTGAGTGCAGCCTAAGAAGACAAACCTCTCAGTAAAGACTGTATGGAGAAATTATAAAAGGCTGCCTGTCGTGCTACAGTTTGAAGGCCAGATAGAAGAGCTGAAGAAGGAGAAGATGCTCTATCAAAAACGTGGAACCCTCTATTTCAGGTTCAGTAGTTGAATTATTTTTATCTCTGAAGATTGTTTTGGCCTGAATTTTATGTGCATTGTGATGCCCTTAGGAAATGTTCTGGGTTTTACAAAGTGGAAATGCCACATATACAAAGCCTGTGCTCCCTCCTCATCTGTCTCCCAAAGCTTGCTTGAGCACAGGGACTTCATGGGCTAGTTATTTGCATCCATTATTTTTTGCCTTCTTTACTGAAAAGACAGTGAATAAAGTTGTCAAAAGCAACAGGCCATCTATGCTGTGGCAACGTGCATGTTGGCAACAATATTAGGCATCTAGCCTCGTATCGTGAAAACAGCAGGACTTACGGTGCGTTCAAACTTTGAAGTGGTGAGAAGTTCCAAAATTCAGATCTGATCTTTTGTGCCATCCAGATGCTTTTTTTCTAGTTCTTAGGAATAAGATTGTAATTCTAAAGACAAAGGTATCCCTCTTAAAACACAACAGATGCTCTTGTTTAGATTTTGGAACATTTCCATTTCCTGATGACAATGAATGCACTGCTTCTAGATACTGGCTGGTTCTGAAATTTCTCTCTTCATTACCCGTTTTCAAAATACAGCTTGAAGGCCTTGGTAAAAATGTATGATCAGACTTGAGACATCTGGATCCTCTCTGGGGACATCTCAGCTTTCTTAAGTCATAGTAGGGTCAACAAGAGTGCACAGGCTCCCTCAGGAGCCACTGTACATCTTGGAGATAGCTAAAAAATAATGTGAGATGCCTTTTCAGTAGTGGAAAAAATACCTAAATGAAGAACAAAGGGCTGTACCAGATATCCTAACATGTATAAAGGCCTGCTTATAAAAGTTAATGCATTTTTCCAAGAAACCCAACTAAGTTATATGTGCACAAATATTTAATAAAGTCCATAAAACATTACATTAAACTACTCCAAGAGCTATGTAGTGGCTGAACATCTGTTGCATAGGGTTCTTCGCATGCAGATACTGTTTCCACAGAGAGTATAAAATGTGGTTAATAGTGAGATTTTCAAAGCTGCCTTATGCTTTTGGACGCTATCCCTGTCGGAAATAAGTCTTGACAATGCAGGTATATTAAGTGTATATACTGGTAATGCATGTCAGAATTTTAGAGCATCACCCTGTTCCATGCCCTTCCAAACCATTCCTGAATCCAGGATGGAAACTCTTTATCAGAAATTCTTTATCAGAAGTTCTGGTAAGTGCGTGTGGCTTGTATGAAGTTGCAATTATGCTCTAGTAATTTCTTAGAAGTTCTAGTCCTTTGTGTTTTGCTTCTGTATGTAACACCCTGATGGTATCTGCAGCTGAAATTTAGCAGTTCAGGTTGAACTCTGTCAGATTTCTTTCTGTAGTTGTCTATTAAGATCTTTTATACTGCTTAATCCTTCTTCTGTTCCAGACACCCTTTCAAAGTGCCCATTTTGCAGAGCTTCCTTCTGCAGGAGACGTTTACTGTTGACAAAAGGCAAAAGCACTATTTAATGGAAACAAAAGTTCTGATAAATGGGCTGGAGAAAACAGTTCAAACTGTTACATTTGGTTACCAACCTGAAAACCCCTATGTGAGTTATGCAACAATTTCCTTTAATCTGGCATATAAAAAAGTCAGCAAATGAGTGATTTGCTGTATATATCTTATATTCCTTGCATTTTTAGATTTGTGCTGGCTTAGTTCATCCTTATAACTACAAGTTGCTGCCCAATGAAGTTGAAATATGCATTTTAACTCGAAATCACCAAAATGTAAGTAAATTTCCCATTAAATTCAGTTAGTAGGAGTCATTCATTACCTATTAATTTACAGTGTATTGTCTTTTCAGACCTATCTTTCTTCTCTTTAACTTCTTACCATGTACATGCTGCACCCAAAAGGTCCAAAGAGCAGTGATGTGGTTGGTGCCTCCCTAATACAATGTTTTGTATAATAATATATATTCATACATTGTGTGCTAATGTATTATAAGAATATTTAATGTATTAAATACTATTATGCATTAATATTATTAAGTATGGGAAAGGAATGGATTCAGGATTTTCATCCTTATACAGGTGTATCAGTTCATCTTCCTTACCAAACACAGGGGTTTTTTTCCCTGCTTTGCTCATTTTTCATTCTGACGACCCACAATATAATAGCTTGCAACACTTTCATTTTTCATCATATGTAGGGGTCACTTCTTTCATCTTTCATGATATATAGGGTTACTATTCAATGTAATTTGCTTATTCTTAACACATAGTTGAAGCATGAGCTTGAGACTGCCTTGAAGGTCAATAAAGAAGATGTTCTGAGCTTTCTGGGAAGATACGAGGACAAATCCAGTGACGCAGGTCTTAGACATCTTTTACACATGGATATGACACATTCATTCCAGGTATTGGTGCTTTTCATTTATGGCATTTTATTGGTGGTTGTTTTACTGCATTGTCTTTAGAATAGTAATTGGTTTATGCTTTTGACTTTCCTAGCTCAATAAAGTCCTGGCCCTCACAAAGTATTTCAGCAGATCAAGTCATAGTTTGTATCAATCTGTCTTGTAAGGAAGACACTGACCTTTCATTTTCATACTTTTTTACCATAGTTTATTTGATTTTCAGTGCCTTTGAGTAAAATCGGTGAAATTCTGTTCACACATTTGCTTATACGCATCCTTCACTTGGTACTAAAAGTTCAAAAATTAAATCACAAAAGGCAGTTGATGGGAATGCAATTATGTTTACATTTTGCTTTGTCAAATAGCTTGAGTTTCCACAAGCAATGGGCCTAAGTGGGGAGCTGTTTTCTGGGCAGACTAAACTGGAACACTTTGACTACAGTGTGAGTGTAAAAGCCATCATGAACAAGAACATGTCTTCACAGGTCAGTTCCCTGATTATTACAGTTTTGTTGCTTGAAGTTGTAGCTTTTGCAGTTCATACACTCAGACCCATGTTGAATCTTGAGTAGCATGCATTAGGAATGCATGTCAACCTGGGAACTGTTTAACTTTGTGCTATAAATTGCTCTGCAACTACTTTCAAGCATGGGAACACAAATGTATCTGTATACTATAGAGCTGGTCAACTCCTATGGAGTTCAGTGAGCGTAGTGGAGAGGTGTAAATTGTTAGGGAAACAGTTAACCTTTTATGGTTAGAGTTTGTTCTGGCTAGATGGCTGCATCCAGCTGGAGTAGGTGGCTTCTGTTCTGGCTGAAATTTAGAAAACTCTGAAAGTCAAGTTAAAATGAGCTTAAAATTCAGCGTGGTTTGTAAGTTCTTGTTGATAGCTCTAGCATGGTGTCAGGCTAATGTGCAAAATCAACTGCCATCTGTAGCTTCCATTATCAATTCAGAAGGTTTTTTCTCTAAGATTAACTTTATACTGTGTGGTAGGCTGAAGTAAAGACAGGGACATCACTTACCTGTTACCTTCACAGACAAAACAGACTCAACTTGGAAAAATTAATTTAATTTATTTCCAAATAATAATGATGTTCAGTGTGAGAAACAAAGATGAGAAATAAAAGCAGCTTTTCCCCTCTCCTACTCCCTGCTTTTTCCCAAAAAAACTTTTTTGCAAACTTAATGTCCTGTTCTTTTTCTCTGTGTAGGCCCAGGCAGCCCTAAAGAGTTATGGTGAGAGCAGTTTCAATAGCTCTTTTTACCTTCATTACAATGGAAGGGACATGCTGATGCTGGAGGTTGATGCGAACAAGGAAAACAGGAAAAAAAACAGAGCTGTTGAATTGAGGGCTTTCCTCCATCAGGCAATCCTGACAAATCCAGAATCAATACAATTCCGGCTCATAGGCAAAGTATTTCCTTCAAGGTAGAGATATCAGAATCTTCTTCAATAGAGGAGCTAGTGTTTTCTGTAGTATGTATTTAGAAGTAGCTACTTTCATATAGCTGCAGCAGAAGCTTATAGCAGAATGCTATTTCCTGTGTTATCCGTGTTACTGAAATACTTTTGCTCTTTGTTTCATAAGTTGGTATAATAAGTTGTGTTCATGTTTTCTAATTGCTTTCCTAGGACTTTGTATGGAGATAGCTTGAATGAACAGTTAGTACTCATTTTAGATCAACAATTGTTTCCCCCTTCCCCCCACGGCCAGTGGTTTGTCCTCTGAGAAGTAAGGAACTAATATTTACAAGCTATGCCAGTGTTTATTACAAAGTTTTACTAAGCATTTTGGAAAGCTCTGAGGTGGCAGGGATGGGAAATAGAAATTTGGCCCTCCCAAGTTTCAGCTATCTTTCAGCTCTTTTTCAAATTTCATGAATATGAAAGTGTGCAATGAAGGAGCTGACGTTTTTGTGGAGGTCTCAGTGTTAATTAGTTTAGGAGTTGGATGGGATAAAGAGAATGAGGAGACAAAGAAATAAGAAGTTATTACAGTTCTGTGGAAGCTCATTAGAATCATAGAATAGTTTGGGTTGAAAGGAAACTTCAAAGGTCATCTAGTTCAACCGCATCCAGCCTGGCCTTGAATGTCTCCAGGAATGGCACATCCACCACCTCTCTGTGCAACCTGTGCCAGTGTTTTACCATCCTCATTGTAAAGATTTTTTTCCTCACATCCAGCCTAAATCTTCCCTCTTTATTTTAAAACCATCACCCCTTGTCCTATTGCAATTAGATTTAGTAAAATATTAAAATTAGATTAGCAAAATAAAAAATAAAAGATCCAAGAAGGATATTCCTTGTGTTTCTGCAGCTTACTTGCAGTTCTGAGCTTCCAACTGTAAATTAATTTATTTAAATACCAGAGTAGGCTGTAACAGAGCAATTTATCACGGCTTACTTCAGAAAGTAAAATAGAATACTTAAAATTTCTGGAATGATTTACTTGGATTTATTTTACAGGGAGAAAAGAGAGAGGAATAAAAGATTGAATATTTCTGGGGAATTGCTATAAAGATGCAGTCTATACAAACTTCAGTCACTGACTGATGAAGTTAATCTTACTTCTCTGAATTTTGTAGTTCAGTTCTTCCTGTCAAGTGGATTTTCATTGAGGTTTTACTTGTCATCAGTCTTTCAAGAGCATTCCAGTTTCTAGGAGGGATGTCTAACGGCATGAAATTATGATTGCTCCACTTGTATGTATTTTGTGTGATATACTTCAGTCTAGAAAGTCAGACATTTCAACGTACAGTTTGTTGAAGGCAATGTAAAAATTATGTCTCAGTCTCATTCTTGAAACGCTGAAAATTGAGTTTCTTGTTGCTCCATCAAGTTTCCCTAAAAAGCTGTACTGTGTTTCTCCAGCATTGTTCAACTCAGAGCCAAGATACAAAGAAATAATGGTTGGTTCATTTGCCATACTCAAACAGTGGTGGCATTTAAAATTATTGTTTGAGCTGAATTCTCAGTGCTGCTTATAAATCAGCAGTGAAGAGAGTTTTAATATTGTGATAGAGAAGAGTTCATTTCCAGCTTTCTGTCCAACTCTTATCTTTTTCTTTTATTAGAGATGAGAAAAGCATCCAAGAAATTTGAAGAAAAATTAGTCTGCCAACAAGTGAGGCTTTACTGAGTAGTTTTATAAGCACCTGATAAATAGCATACATTCATTGCAAGGCGTGTGATTCACTGATTCCCAACACCAGAACAAGTGCCCAGAAAGTCTGTGGAGTCTCCATACTTGGAGATACTCAAAACTTGGCCACACACACTCCTGAAAACCCTGCTTTTGTTGATCCTGCTTTGAGTGAGACAGGGGTTGTCTTGACAATAATGAATTAACCATAATAATAAGATGTTAATATTTTTATCTCTGTCTTTTTAGATTTTTGATATCTTCTGAGATGAAGCTTAATGAAAATAGGCTTCACATGGATTTCATGGGAGCCAGGGAGCAGAAAGTTGGTCTTGTTTTGTCCCTGTATGGAAAAGTCCAACACACATTTGCTAGATTAAAGGCTGTACCTCATCATCTTTCTCTGAATGGATTACTGATGTGCAAAGCCAGCATTCATGATGGTACTTTTTTACTTTATCTTTTGCTATTAAGTCTGCAGCTGTCTGAGGAAGCTTCTTAACTTTAATATATTTCCTTACTGAACTGCATACTGCATTCAGCTCTGGGGCTCCCAACATAAGAAGAGCATGGACCTGTTGGAGTGAGTCCAGAGTAGGCTACAGAGATGCTGCGAGGGCTGGAGCACCTCTGCTCTGGAGACAGGCTGAGGGAACTGGGCTTGTTTAGCCTGGAGAAGAGAAGGCTCCAGGGAGACCTTAGAGCAGCTGCTAGTGCCTAACAGGTTTTAGAAAGCTGGAGAAAGGCTTTGGATAAGGACCTGTAGGGACAAGACAAAGGGGAATGGCTTTAAACAGACAGAGGGTAGATTTTTATTGGATATAAGGCAGACGTTCTTCCCTGTTAGGTGATGAGGCACTGGTACGGGTTGCCCAAAGAAGCTGTGGCTGCCTCATCCCTGGCAGTGTTCAAGGCCAGGCTGGATGGGGCTTGGAGCAACCTGGTCTAGTGGAATATGTCCCTGCCTGTGGCAGGGTGTTGGAACTGGATGAGCTTTAAGGTCCATTCCAGCCCAAGCCATTCTATGTTTCTATATGTAATGCAAAAGAGAATAATTAGCATGGAAAATGAAGTCTTAGTGCGTGTGTTGATACTGTTTTTCAGTGAACTAACGTAGATCTATAATTCTTTTTTTTTCACTGATCGAAGGAAGTGGTGGGTGGCGTCTTTCCTATCCAGCTCTTCTGAAATTAGGGGTGGGGGTAGAGGAAGCTGACTTCAGGCCCTTAGTCTTCTGAATGGCTCCATAGGTGGAGTAGGTCACTGCAGAGCTCTAGAGGGATTGTTTAACCTGGAGTTATGCAAGTATTAGGTCACAGTTGCACTGTAAATTTTCCTTCAGAAGGCAGTGTGGTGCAGTCCATCGCCTAAAGGTGCAAGCAGCTTGGTGAAGAAAAAGAAACAGCTGCCAGAATTAATAATATGCAATTTGTTTTAAGCACAGGCACATAGTAGTAGAGAAACTCTCAACAATAAACTGATTTGCTCTCTAGATTAGGCTAAATGATAGATTATAATAAATGGAAATTCTTTTATTTCCTCCTGCTATTAAATTAATGGCTATTTTGCAATTTGCTCATAAAAATCTGGTTATTTCTGTCCCAAAGAACTCTCTCCACAGTAACCATTTCTGCATGTTACAGGTAACATCAATGTGATGGTCAACAAAACACTGTATGGGCTCCATCTCAGGAACAAAAATGTGTTTGGGAATACCACTGTACACAGTATCACTTTTACTGTGTTTCAGAATGGCAGTCAGGCAATCCCTGCGGAGGCAAAACTGAAAGGACGCCTGGAGCTGAGCAAAGAGATGAAAAGGGGGCTAGCTAGCTTCCAGGTGGATGAGAAAGCCCTTTTTGTAGATTTTTCCAATATCATGAGTCATGGGCACAGCAGCCTCAGTGGGACTTTCGTACATAATATCAGCTTTTTAAAAAATGCAGGTAAGAAGATAACTGACTTGATGGTGTGGTGTAGCAAGATGAATTCGTCTGAGTGGGGACCAGTGGAAATAAATGGGTTGCATTTGCTCACATAAGAGAAAAATGTAATCCAGTTTTAGCAATATTATTTTTAATATTGTTGAGAAAATGCAACAAAATGGTACAAAGCTATTTATAAACTCTTTGAACTACTTCAGAGTAAATTATTTCTCTCCTCTGCGTCTTTATGCCTGCATGCTTATCGGTTCCTCTGAGCATATTTTATGGCTGTTTTAATTTGAGCCAGAATGGAAACATTGATGACTAAAATATGCCAAGTGTTGTTTCCTAAGCAAAACTGAGGGTTTTCATCACCTGAAGGTATCAAGAATTTTGAATTGGTAAATTGCCTTTGTCCTTTTGGATTGAAGAAATCTGTTTTGAAACTTTCTAGCAGCTGAATACTGGAGTTGGGCACAATACCCTTTGGTAAATATCCTTTATTGAGAAAAGAAAAATCCTTGACTTCCAAAGTCCGTGCCACATTTTAATTTAACAGTCCCTTTTTAAAATGATTTTCATATGATAGGTAATGTCCTCTCTTACTATAAATAGCAGTAAGTGCAGCTAACTGGATGAATGCAGTTTAAAAGAAGTCTGTCTCTTCTTATGAAAAACTATAGACGGCTGTTATTAATCTTTTATTAATGCATCTGCTCTGTATTTTACAGAGATAACCCAGAAGTACTGTTTTGATTTTGCTTCCTTCCCTGTCAATAGGATTGCCCTTGGATGTCATTGTTACTGCCATGTGTGATCAAGACACAAGAAATCACACCATTACGATAGTCCTGCAGAGTGGCAGTGAAAGGATTACCGCTGTGTTTGGAAGTCACAGATTGTCCACAGAGCATCCTAAATCTGAGATATCTGTGAGTTTAAAGCACAACATCTCCAAGATAAAGGAACATGGGATCCCTTTTATTGTGGAAGCTACTGGCTATTATGAGGTGAGTTCTGCCTGTGATTATTTAATTCCTGGCAGACTATTTCTAATAGTGTAACTTATTCCTGTGCACTTTACTCCAAAAGCATCTGCTTTTTTGAGGTGTACTAAAGAAAGATGTTTCCTCGCTTCTTGTCATACTGTGTACCTGTCATCTGAAGTCTTAGAGCTAAATCTAGACTAAATTAGATGCTACATTCAGTTCTCATTTAAGTGAAGTGCTTTGCTGCATAGGATCAGGAGTCTTTTCCAATTTTCTTTTCCCCCTGTAAATGGGAAGCGGACTGGCAGACCTAATATATATAGCCATTAGGTGTCAGCGAGCCTAGGTACTGCATTGCATCTAATACTGAGTTTAACTAGGTCAGATGGCATCCTTTTCTGCTAAAGAGCAGAAGACTGTACAGCATGGCTTTCCATTTGGAAAACTCTACTCAAAGAAGCATCACAGATCATGTTTCCTGGTACAGTGTTGCTTGGCCACTCTTCTATCAGCATTTCTGCTGTAGATCTGTGAATAACATATAGCTATTTTGTATCTCAAAATACCCTTCCATAAAAGAAGGGTTCGGACATTTAGCTTGTTCTACCACGTGCTGGAAGGCTGAAGTCACTAACATACTAATATTTGTGGTGGGTTCAGCCGCTGTGGTACAGGGAAACACAGGTGTGCAGAGGAAGAACTCTGTACAGTTCCCTTTGCCCTGCTTACTAGTAATTTCACTGTTTAATCATGTATGCCTTAGAACTCAAATCCTCCAGGGTACTAAATGCTCTTAATATGTTTTGGAGCCAGAAGAAATTATTGGTACACAGCACTCAGAAGGTCTAGCATAACAGGAAAATCTCTATTTGAAATGAAGCCACTTTGACTTTGCACTTCCATTTTACTAATTCTGCTGCCCTGACACAGGCTGTGATGTTTAAGCATGGTGAAGCATACTCTGCCTTTGCCAGTTATTGTTGGGATATTGTTTGTTGCTTTCTATTGTTTTGTTTCTCTTGTGCATAGAATTTCACCAGAAAGATTGCTGCAGGGATAACAGCCACAGTGGAGATGAAACAGCTCAAAGTTGAAATAGAGAAGAAAGCCACTGACAGTGCTGTGGAAATTTCTCTTTCACTTCACCATGATGTGGAAGGACTGATTTACATTGTTCCATGTGTACTAGAGGTTAGCAGAAATCCTGCTAGATAGTGTATTTGATGGAGTTTTCTGTGCATTCTCAACTCTTCAGATTTACTGCTTGAGAGCAAGCTAGCAGGTCAGAGGGAGAGATATTTTTGTCAAACAAGGCCAGCACAGAAAGCCTGAAAATTGTTTCTTAGCAATGAAGAGCAGGTTTTCAAGATGTGGCGGGTGACAAAACATTCACATCATGAAGCTGGAGTGGGTATTGCCCAGACACAGTAATGTGCAGTCCCAGCTTCACCATGTTGATAAAGCAGGGTTTGCGGGTGAATGACATGGTTGTTTGTAGGTGGGTATTGAGAGCAGAGTGAATACTAATGGCAATAGTTTTCATGCAGGCAACAATTATCCACGAGGACTTCCCTTTCTGCAACAGGGGACACAGCTGATGGCATTTGAAACACAGAATGTCTACTTGTGATGGTAGTATTTTCTGTGCCAAACATAAGAAATGCAACCATCTCTTGTCAAAATCAAAAGCCAGAGTTCCAAAAATAGTCCTGTTTAGCAATTAGCTGTTTCCTCTGTTTGAAGATATTCTTCTGCCCTTATCTATGCTGATAATGTCTTGGTATGATAATGCATGATTAGAGGCATAATTTAGCCTCAGATCCACTAAACCATTTATCTTTTCAAAACTGCTTTCTAAAAGTTAATCTTAAAGATGTGTTTTAGTATCTTCATGCTTTTTATCTTGAAAGAAGTCTATTAGCTTGCTAATTTCTATTTTAGTTCCCTCTGCTTTTCTTCATTTTCTGAATGTGTTTTGGTGGTAATGCCAACAGGTTTCTTGCAGTGGAGAATCCGCTAGTGAACAACTTTCTGGCCTTTGCAGTGGAGCAATTACACTTCATCATTTTGAGGTACTGGTTTCATTTATAACTCTGCTGTCAACAACATACTGTCTTAAGTGCCACTAATGGAATCTAAGTGCTGGAAGGTGTCAGAGATGTAGAAGTGGGCTTAAGTTAGCTGAAAGTTTTGCACGCACTGTCAGATATTTTCACTTCCTTAATATTCACAGATCAGAATACTTCTGATCAGTGAGGTAGGCTGCACTCAGTTTCAGGCAGTGGATTGTTAATTCTGAATCAGAATTGTCAGCAAGCTTGCCTTCAAGTGCTACAGATTTACATCTTTAGTGCACAGCTGTGAGGAGTACGAAGTGGAGGAAAGGGATATTTATGGGTCCTACAAGTGCAATTTTAAAGGTGATATTCCTGTGTCCTATGGCAATGACTTGTGTTGTGCTGCTTCAGAGCTCATTGCAAGAGTTCACACCTAGCAGAAAACTAGTATCAGGAGATAAGAGGTATGCACCAGGCAAAAGGCAAGAATCACATTAATGCTTCTAGCTGAAGTCCCCAGACTATATCTTCTGCCAGGTAGAACTGAACTCAGTGTAAATGATCTTGTTCTGTTATTGAGCACCCAACCTGATATAAACTGGACAAGGGAGCATAGAAAGCACAAGATGAGAATGTCAGTTTCCTTCTACTTTATTTTCTGCTCTTTCTAGCTAACCATTTGTTCGTGAAAAGTCCCTATGGCTCTTGAACTGTTCAAGAAAGATAGACCTTATAATCTGACATATTCTTAAGAATGTGTTAAAAACATATCCTGTGAGTGACAGTACGAAAGCTTCCATTTGTCTCTAAAAAGACGGTAATCACAGGGACTATAATTCCTATGTATGTTCTAATGACAAAAAAGACAAATGCATTTCAGTTCTTCCCTAATGTAACATGGGTATAGTATGCATAACATGCGTCAGTCCTGCTGAGGTCTGAGGGGAGTAGGGGAATAGAACATATTCCCACTGTGCTAGAGCTCCATTTAATCATAGTAAAAAAAAAAAAAAAAAAATTGATACTAGTAAAAGCAATAGCAGTTGTTTTTTCTGGTATTAGTAATTGTTTTAATGGAGTTGCAGAGTTGGGGTTTCTTTTCTGTTAATTTTATTATGAAACTCAAAAGATTTTAGGCCATCTCTCCATTTGTTTAGACATCCATAAATATGTGGGATTAAACCAAAATGGTGTCAGGGTAGTAGGCAAATAGTTCTCTTTTAGTAACATGAGCATTTAAAAATAGTACATGGCCTGAAAGGAAAACAAAGTTGACAACAGTTTTTTCCCGTAATTTTTCAGACTCCAGCAAGAGTTTCACTGAACGGGTCAGTGTTTACCAGCAACTTTACTGTCATCTTCTTTGGACATGTTTCTTTTCACAACATGTTTGCCTGCCTGCAACTGCATGCCACCACTAACATCCAGCCTCATTTAAGTATTGACTTCCAGCATTCTTTGCCTTTGCTCCAGTCTGTGGGAATTGCTGGGGAAAACCAAGTGAAGGTGTCAGCCGTGAAAAGTGACAAGTATAAGGGCATGTTTGGTATTGTCCTTGGGCCTTGCAGTTTGAAAGCTGATGGAGAAGTGAGCCTGGCAAGCAATGAAACAGATACAGAATGGGTATTTACTTTTAGAAACAAGTGTGTCAGTCTTGAGGTAAGCCTGGATTGTTTTCTGCATGGCGTTATAGTCTCTGGGTTTCATATAATTATGAGTTACAGAGAACTATCTCCTGACACAATTATTTATGGAGAGGACAGGTTTGGTCATTTAAGTTGTTTTGGTAGAGCAGTGAGTCAGAACACTTGCAGAGAGAGTGTATTTGAAGATGAAAATTTGGAAATATACAATGGTTACTGCTGTTACCATAAAATAGTTGCTTAATAATAGCTTTTTAATTGAAATAAATTGTCCTAGAATATAAGGCAAAGCATCTCCTTTTAATTTGTAATTTTGAAAGCTTTCTTTATAGTTACGAACTTTTTCTTCTACAGTACTTGTGAAAGGATTGTTGTAGGATTATTTTTTTTCCATACCATTTATTTTTGGTTTCTTTTTCTCTTGTTTCACTGAGAAATTTCTGATTTCTCTTTCAAGCAAGCAGTCTTGTATGCTTCTTTCCAGAAGCATATTGGTTTGGAAAGAAGAAATTCTTTCTCAATAATAGAAACGAATGAAAAAGACAGTTGCTTTACCTCGCATGCTTTAAATAGTATAATCTTTTCTGTTGCAGAGAACGGGATTGCCTCATGCTGTAGCCTTTGGGGGCTCATTTCATCAGAACATCTGCAATGTTGGCTTGTTAATGAACCTCCAGTGTGATGGCAGAACAGTTAATGTGCAGATAGACACTTCCTGCGAACAGGAATATACACTGCAAGGGGTGCTCAGGCATTCAGTTCACTGGCTTAGTCAGCTTGGGCTGCCTTCTGAAAACTCTGTCTTGTTATCTGCAGCCACAGACTCCACCACAGAGTGCATTTTGTTGCTGCAGGCTGGCAAGTGCAAACTTAAGGCTAGAGGAGATCTCTCTATTCAGAATAAAACTGAATGGACGCTGGAAACGGAAACTGAATGTCAGCTTCTGCAGGTAGATCTTGGCTATTAAAGAGAGATTTGGGATCAAGTGCAGGCCATATAGGGTTTTAGCTAAAACTACAGTGTTTGAGTGCTTGAAAGCCACTCTAAAGACACACCTGTCTTACAGCATTAGGCAAAAAAAATGTTGACTGTATCCTGTTCATAGGTGTTCTCTGTAGATTGAGACAAATTTGGTCTTTGCTGCTTGTTACCTTCGCAGACCAAGACTGCCATCTAAGGTTGAACAGCAGTTTTAGTTTGAACTGTTCATCAAAAGATACATTCTCTGGTCTGTCTCTTTTATCAAAGTTGTAAAATTTCCTTGGTTTTTTTTTCCATTTAGCCTCACTGAAGGCATTAGAAAGAATTAGTATTGCAAATTTAAGGGTTACTTCCAGATTCAGACATTTGTGTTCTGCTTTAAACTCGTCAGTTTCAACTCTTCAACTACAAAGTAGCAATATAAACCCAAAAATTACAGAAAAGTATGTATCAACCATAGTGAGGAAGGAATGAAAACCACTTAAAATATTAAAAATAGTAGAATTTTCAGGTTTTTTACAAATACTCTGAAAGAATGAAATGAAACATTTCGTTGGTATGTTGCACGAGACAAACTTGAAGTTTAGTATTAAAAAAGAAAAAAATCCTTGTGACACCAGATGCATGAATGTCTGTTAGGCCTGTTATTTTTTGTGGGTTGCTTGTTTGAGTTTGGTCTGGTCTGAATGAAACAGAGGATGTCCAGTAAACTTTGCCATTCTAAAGAAACAGGCATTTTGTATTTTCGTAAATGTAAAACTTCATATAGACACAGAAGATGTAAATTCTTCAAGGCAATCCTAAAGTCTTCCCTCAGACCTTATTCAGGCAAAATTGCCATCTTAGTGTTGGGAAGAAAATGGCAGTGTAGAGATTGCAGGTTTTGTCTGTGGTCTTGTAATATAAAATGTCCTTTTCCATGTGCTAAAGTGAAGAATAAAAAGACTCAATGCTGGCTTGTCTTAAAGTGTATGTCTAATCCAAACAATATATATTTTTTAAAATCCTCATAGGATCTCCGTATTCCAACTCAGTCATGGCTCACAGGATCTATTCAGAAAGACAAGTGCCAAGCAGAACTTCTCTGTGTCCTTGAAACAGAAGGCAAGACTGCTCATCTTGAAGTGAGAGCAGAGTGCAAGCCAAAGGTTGCACTGCAAATTCAGTTCAGGCATGACCTCCCTCAACTGAAGGAAATCCCAAAGGAAAATAAGCTGTCTATCACTGCACGAAAACAGTTAAAATATCATATGGGAATAGGAATGAAATCAGGTGACTGTGAGCTTCAAATTAATGGAGACTTTGACCCTGAAAAGAAGCTTCAGTGGAAAATGGTTATAGAAAACAAATGCCAAGCAATTCAGGTATTGGAAGGAATTTCTTCGCTTTACTCTTGAATTTATACATGTAAACCAGGATCTTTGCTCCTACTAAAGTCAAAAGAGAATAAAAAAGTCTCATGATTTCAGTGGTAGCAGAGAAACAAGAAAAACATTCTCTCCTTTCAGTTTGTTCAGTTTTCTGAAGAAACTGAAATTTTCTTCTTTCAATTTTCTTTTCTTCACATTACTTTTGGAGCAAGTCTAACAAGTCTGAAAACTATAGTTTTCTATGACAAATTTCTGTGAATCTACCTACAGTTAATGGACTTGCTTGTACTAACTCTGATGTATTTTTTTTAAAAGGTTGAGAAATCTGCAGGGAATTTCTAATCTTTAGAACTAAAAAGCATTCAGAGTTGTGTTTGGCTTTGTCAGTGATTACAGTTTGACAGCCAAACTCTGAAATAGTTTAAAATATATAAGTAAATAGAGAATTTCAGGTCAGAATATTTTCACTCAGCTTTACAGAAAATTGAAATTGCTAACAAACTGATATGCAATGTATGAAGAACACTGTGAAGGATACAGAGTAAAAATGCCAGCATTAAACAGATGTATGCTGCCTCATACACGTATTTTACAGCTAGGTGCTATTAGAGCTGCTTGTTAGGACTAAGAAGTTTCTGGTGTATAGTGTATTGTGGATAAGTGTAAAAGCGGTGAATTTTTTATTTTATTCTGCTTGTTCAGGATCTTGGAGCACCCATAACAATTGATGGTTCAGGCTATGTTTTGATAGAGAAAATGCACCTAGATTCACAGACTTGGATCACTGTCGATGAAAGTAAATTACAAGGACTCGTTATACTTAAAGTCACTGATGTAAGTATCCTGCAGACTGTTGGACTGCATGTACACAGTACTAAGTAACATACTCTATAAACTATTTTATTTGGAACAAATAATCAAGCTTTAGTAATAAATGTGAGAATAAAAATACAGTCTTTGAAAATCTGGCACCTGTAATGTGCAGTAAAACAGATGTATAAGATAATAGGATACATGCTGTGGCACTTCCCTCAGTAATTTCCTTGTTATGCGCTCTGTGTGTACTTTTTTTTATTGTGCTATTTGATGTTCCTTATATTATGTGGCAAATATGATAAGACATGCAAACCCACAAATGCTGATCTTGCGCCAGCTGGATTACAGGTACTCCACAATAACACTGTTCATTCATCATGAAAGCATACAGCAATGCACAAGAAGAAAAAGAGGTGGTGATTTATAGAGCAGTCACGGTATTATGCAAAATAATAGGCAGCAATTGATTAAGATACTGCTGTTTGTTTCTTCAGTAAAACAACAGCACAGCTTGCTTTCCTGTTGACAGTTACAAGTCTGGCTTCTCTTGTAATCAGTGCAGAAGAGTATAGAGTACATAGGAGTATCTTCTTCCTTGTGATCATTTGCTTTCTTGACATAACTTGTAATTTCTGTGTATTTCTGAGGTGTAAACTGATAGCTAGTGGGAGTTCTTTGCCACCAGAGAGAAACATTTACACCTTCCCTCTTAGCTGAAATATGGGGGGTTTTTAATCCTGTTAGGCTTGATCTTTTCCTCTTTTCCACCGTAACTTCCCTAAGTTCAGTGCAATTGGTTTTGATTAGTATTAAATGTAGAACAGACAGATTTGCTAAATTTCTATTTTGAGCTGTATATTGCAGTAAGCTTTTGGGTTCTACACATACTTCGTTGTTTATGTTGAGAAATATTAACAGGAAAGACAAGAACTGGATGCAGTGCTAACCCATAACATTCAAGGAGCTGCTGACATTGGCATTCCTATGAGGATGTTAGTTGATGTGGTATCAGAAAAAAACAGCAACTTCTATAAAAGACTTACTCACTTCTGTGTGAACAGCAAGCAAGTAAGTGTCTCCTTCATATGAGTAAGATGTGAAATAAAGGTTAAAATGAACTAACTGATTTGGTTAAATGTTGTTTCTTCATTTGAAATAGCTGAGGTCTTTACAGGAATACTCTGCAGGGGCTGGTTTGGTTGTAAAGGCTTAACTGAATGAAAGCAGTATCTTTCAACAGCTCGTGTGCATTATGGTCTCATTTCTATACAAAACAAAGGAATTGAAGCCCTGTCTCTGGGACAACTGACCTTGGAGGTCCCCAGGTCTCTGTCGCTTCTAGCAACAAATTTAATACGAGCAATGATCCATCTTCCCGTTTGCAAACTGTATCAAACCTTTCTTGCCAAGTATCTTCACTTGGTACAGCATATTCCCTATTACAGTACAAAGTTGTGACTTATAAAAAAAATTACACAATTCTTCACCATAATTTTTTTCATAGAATTCATAATTTTACTCTAATGTGTAACTAGTACAATCATTACAATTAATTAGAGAAGTCTCAGTATCAGAGATGTGTCACAGTTAACTTCTGTCCTGTTTTATTTGGACTGAACAGATTACAGAAGAACTGAGCTTTGTCCAGAAGGTGGATGTTGTGTCTCTTACCTACAAACTTACTCATAACATAGAAGTACTGAAGACTTTGCAAATCAAAGACAGGATTGAGTTGCAGGTAAGTTATTGAACAGTGACAGGGGAGACATGAATCCAGCCTGGTATCATGCCATCATAGAAGCTGTAGCTGTGGAAGTCAGATGGCAAAGACCAGAGGGTGTAGATGTGACTTTGTACTTCCTGCTTGCTTTCTCGCTTTCTTTTTCCCCCTAAAGTTCAGGGTGCAGGGGAGTCCACAAGCTTCCTTTGTTCTCTAGGGGTATCCAGATGCTCACTTTGTTCTTGAGGGGTTGGGAGAAGAATTGGCTGGACCAGAATTTTTCATAGGAATAGGAGGTTGGTTCCTAATGCCCAAGCCACAGCTAAGTTTATAGCTCATATGCCTCGTCTGTCTGCAGTGTACCTTGTGTAGACTAGACAGAGGTGAGTACTGAGATGATTTCATGGTTTACATTCCAAACAGTAATTTCCTCCCAGGCTCTGATTCCCTGGCTTATTTTTGTTATCCAAGATACCCAAGCCTACAGCACAACACTTACTCTTTATTTATCACTTCCTTGAATAAGGTTAAGGTATGGCCATTCTGGAGAACGTGTGTTAAAATGGTGGATTTAAAAATAAAAAGGACATCTGTAACTATGTTGTGTTATAAAATTATAGATTAATTTTTTTGACACATCTTTGAGATGATACTGCCTGAACCAAAGAAAGAACCCTAACTGACAGGAGCTTTACATTTACAAAGCTGCCTTTTCACAATTTACCTTTGTTGCACACAGGCTATCCTGAACCTGAACAAGATCAAGAGCTTTAGTATGAAAGCACATTATGGTGCTCACCTAACAGCTCTTGAGGGACAAATCCAGGAGTTTGAAACAAGTACCAACATAACTGGGAATTTCCATCATACTTGGCCATGGCTGCTGCAAGCCAGAGTCCCATCATCTTTACAGGTAGTTTCTTGGTTTTGGTTTGGTTTTGTTTTAATACAAATTTTTGTCCTTTATTATAATGTAATATAGCCCCTGGCTTGAATGAGAACTACCATTTTGTAAGGTACAGGATGGAAGCTGAGATTTTCTGATATTTAAAAACTGAACTATTAAAACTGTGAACTACTGAAATAGAAAATTTCTCTTTGGCTGCTTTCTGCACCAGATCATTCCATTCTGATCAGTGTTAGCACAGTGTGTATTGATACTGTAATTATAGGAAAATAGTTTCAGCATGTTGCATCAGGAATTGGAATATTGCTCCTATGTTCTTTAATGGGAATTTTATATTTAAAGAAGTACTACTTCAAGTGCTGTTTTCAGGGAAGTATTGGAGTACCTACTGTCTGGTTGATATTGGCAGTGTGCATCGATCAAGGATCCTTTATATAAAGGGAGTCATGTTTTTGTGGGATGAAAGAGAACCTAATGAGAATTCCATGTAAAACAGTGAGGCTGGTGTGGTTTGTAATTCATTCAATTGAATGGGTTCATACTGGAAATTCATAGATGATTAATAAAAGGCTAAGATTTTTTGTTAATGGATAGATTTTTTACTATAGAGAACTTTATTTCATTTCCATTTGTCTTCTGTTTTAAAATTAAATAGTATCTAAATGTTTCAAGAACTTACATCTACATGTAATTTTTTAGGTGGATGTAGTTTTTCAAGGGCGAAACGCAACTCAGGAAAGTTACGTGCACATTGCAGCTGAAGAAATGTCAATCACATACATAATAAACTCCTATTATGCTGGTCACCATGTGGCTATCTTATGCCAAAGTGTACATAATAGTGAGGAACTACAGGCATCTGGCTACCCTAAGGCAATCAACTTGATTCTCAGTTTACAGAAATCAGGTAGGAACCTAACATGCCTTGCAGATTCTTTGTTAGATAATAGCTCTTTAAGGATGTTTCACCTATTCCTTCAACAGCTACAAACTGACTAAGATTTGCTGGTAGTGCCTGAAAAAGGGCTTTTTCTTGTATGTAAGTAAAACTGTAATTCTTTATCTGCATCTGTTATTAGTTATATTACATCTGTTTGGGGCTTTTTAATGCCAGGAAAGATCTCATGTGGTACACACCTGCTGAAACAGGTGATCCCCAAAAAACTTAGCTGCATAAAATAAATTTCTGGTATCACACAAAAAAACCCCTTGTTACAGAGCACAAGAAGTGTGAATTCTGGTGTAGTCTGAAAAGGATTTTGAAAATAATTCTAAATTACTTTTGTTGTTTGAACTGGAAGGGAGACAGACCCATTCTGAATAAGCCAGTATGTCCTCAAAACTTGCTCTGGCATAAATCCTATCTGCATATCCCTCAACTGCTGATTCACATTATGGCCAGGTACCTTCAATGCCCACATTGGGAGTATATTCATCTTGAAAAAAAACCCAACAACTGTGAGAGCATGAAAGAGTAGGAATTATGGAGGTTAGCAGAGACTGAATCAACACTAATGTTAGTGTCACAGTCTCCTTTCACCCATTCTGAAAAAAGCAATAGGACAACAAGTGGCTTTCAGGACACCCACTAGAGTGGTCACTGTATGATTGCACTGTGATTTTATCTTCTCTGTAAAGAGTTTTAGGGTTTCACATCTCTCATTTTTATCTCTTAGCAGTCTGTATTTTCATCTTCAAATATGTAAAGCTGGTGGGAAGGTGAGGGAAAGATCTTCAAGTTGTGTTGCTTGAGCAGGGTTGGTCTGCTGTAGCCGGAACGGAAGTCAGAAGAGGTCAAAAGTGCTCAGAAACTGTCTAGAAAAAGCCACTACTACCTGCCAACTGCTACAGTTGGCTCTATAAGCTACTCAGCTCTAGCTGCAAAAACACACTACTGTTGGGAACTGACTTGTCACTTAACCCTTGTATGTGGATACACAACTTTGTTAACTCTAGACTTTGTATGTGTAGGGACAACCAGAGAACTCTGCACTCCTCCAGTCACAGGCCAAAGCTCTTTTCATCCTGAAAGGATGATATTTCAGTGATGAATATCTTAACCCAAAAGCTAGCTGAATTGATTTTATGCAGGTGGTACTGAAACTTCTTGAGAATGAGCCTTTCAAAATGGTGCTATTTTTTTCTTGCTATTTAGAAAACAAAGCCAAGACTATCTGTGAAATCCGGTATGATGGCAAAGATATATGTGTGTCTATGGATATTGACACAGACTTTCAGCCTTATGGTGTATTTGAATTCATGGCAGAGGTGAAGCATTCAATATCACTTCTCCATCATCTGGGACTTCCCTTCTTTCTTAAGGTAATAAACCATGCATCTTTTGTTGTGCTTTGGTTAGGGCTATCATCTGAGTTATACTAGCATGAATCCAGAGCCCTTCTAGTGACCTGAGTGAAATTATTCCAGATTTATACAAGTGAGATGAGGGGTGACTTGGCCCAGTTTATCTGAATCCTTGTTTAACTTAAGTACACAGTTAATGATCTGTTTCCAAGGAAACTCAGCAGGTACCTGAAATCCCTGATTTAAAATTTCAGGATCATTTCAGGAAGGCATTCTTCTGTAGTCACTTCGTAGCTGATACGGCTTACTAAAGTAGAAAGGACTTTTGGTAGAATACCTCTGTCCTTCTGTCCTGGCTGGGCTTAATCCATGACACCTCTATAACTAGAGAATTCCTTGACTTGGTTAAACCATTTGTAGCATAGATACCCCCAATATTTCAGTGTTGAATAAACAGAAATAGATTTCTATTCCAAACCACTTGGTAGGATCAACAAAGGCTGTACCTGTTCATCCCTTGGGAGAAAGCAGTGTTAGTAAAAATGTCTCCTTCCCTTTTGACAGTGGTATACAGAACAACATGTCCAAGTAATTCATCACTTTATCTTCAAGTATGAGGAAGTATAGCTAGAATACAAGATTAGAATTTTCTGAAAATAGATGTTAGATGAATATTAAACCTGCATATTAAGTGTGTTTCAAGGGAATGCCAACAATCTATGAAAGGTATTAGATATATTCCCCTTCTTCTTACCCCTTACTGTTGAGCAAATGTCTTTTATTCTCTAAATGTTTAGGTGAAATAAAGAAAAACAGATAGTAATTCTTTAGGTGCCTCATTCAGGTATAAAGTATGAGTGTAATCATGGGACTTCAGAAATTACTGTTCCCACAGACTTCAGTAAACACAAAATATGTTGAAATTTAAGAATAGGAAAAAGCACTCATCTTCCCCAAAGGGGTTCTTTAGCAGTTCCAGCATAAAGCTGTAGATGAGTTAGCAGCTGTGGGAGGAAGAAAATACCCTGGAGTAAAAGATTTGTAGAGCTCCATCTGTTTAATAAAAAAAAAAAAGAAATTTTTTTACAGTCTATAAAAAGAAGGGTGGAGGAGACATAAAACAAGAACCAGTGGGTCTAGACTTAAACCAGATAAAGGTACCTTGAAAGTAAGGCTAATATTTGTTAATAATGCAAATGAATAGCTATTGAAAAACACAGGAAAAAAGGCAGGCATCTCTTGATGGTTTTGGGTTGAGTCTAGAAAAGTTCAGTTAAAATGATAGCTTTAAGTCAGTCAAGATATTGTGCTCACTTGAGGTGAAATGCTGCGTAGAAGCTATGGTGTGTGATTTGTTTGTTTCCCCCTCCCTCCAACAGATGACAGTTCAAGAAGTCCTGACTGAAAATGAAATTGAAGGAGCTCTGAGGCTGACCTATGAACAAAACACAAACTTCTCATTTACCATCAGTAGGAAAAAAGACCAACAAGGGTAGAAGTGTCATTCTGAGCACTGTAAAAATGTCATGAGGCTATTATGTTTCTATGGAAAAAGTTACTGGTTTAGTCACCAAAGCGCTGGTGAAATGAATAACAAATCTTTGATAAAGTGAATAGTCACATCATACAGTTTGTGTTTCTCAAGAAGTTTGTGAAGGGCTACAGAGAGATTCCCTTCCTCACAGGAGTATGCTTTGTCTTTTTGCGTGTCTCCACAGCATTGTAGTTAACGGGCAGTGTAATAATCCAGAAAGCGCTAGGTCTGAGCCAGACAACTACTTAGAAATAGACCTTAATGTGACATAGCTGTTTAAATCTTAATAAATCATTTCGGCACAGCTGAATCTTGCAAAATTACGACGACTTTCTCAGTTTTTTCTAAGTTTGTATCAGTATGGCTATAGCTGCTGTACTAATTCCTCTGGTTTTTTTCTATGTTAAAAAATTTTCAAGCTCTTTAAAGAAATGAAGAATGAATAGAATAATTCTTTACTTTGAAAGTGTCTGCTAATCAGTGTCTAAACAAAAATGTTTGGCATAGCATATAAACAAAACTGTAGGCTTTTGAGGGTATTCAAGAAGTGTAGTATTTTCAGCCTTGGGGTATTTCAATATTAAGAATAAGAAAATTTCAGTATTTCTTAAGTTTCCAGCAAAAGACCTTTGCACTGAAAAGTCTTCTGAGTTCTGTCAAACTCTCTAATAATTGTAAATTCTATGTCTGGAAAGCATAACATTACCTGCAAAGTCAGATCCCAAAATACCTATCTATTTTTTAAAAAGCTGATGCATTTACTATGGTTAGTAAATTACTAGCCAAAGTAATTTCTGATCCAGGGAGCCACTTCTGTCACTGGGATGCATACATAATTTTTTCACTGGGATCAGAGAGAAACAGTGGTGCTGCTGTTTGGTTTCCTTTACCTTTGTATGAATGCATCAAAAAAACATGAGCTGGATAAGCATTCAGTGTGAGGTACTGCAATTTGTAACTCTAAAGCTGTGGCAGACTCAGATTACTCAGATGAACTTGTGCTGTCAGTGAGAGTGGACTTTCTGAAATACTGTTCAACAAAAGTACATTTCTTCCCTTTAGTGAAGAGTTGACTATAAAAGCACTCCAGACTCATCCCTACTTTCTACAGTACTTCCCCAGTGCAGCAGACCTGTCTTCTAAGGTAACTGCAGGTTATCTGTCACATACATCACTACAAATTAGACTTGTCTGATATTTTATTACTCAAGCTGCATTATTTCTAGTACTATTATCTCTGACCTTTCTGTTGTTGAGGTGGTTCGTGTTTTCAAAGATGCAAACAGTCCCTATTGGAAAAGGATTAAAAAACCTATTGAAAAGGACTTGCTCCATTTGACTGTGCTTCCATGCATCTGCCTTCATTATGACTTCTGGTAGACTCTTCCCAGGAATGCTTTTAATTATTCTGGCTTCTAAGAAAAGAGAGATTAGACAGAAAGCAGTGCTGGATATTGGCTACTTGCAGTGCAGAAATGCACAACAGCAAGATAAGCAAGGAAGATGAATGCGGTTATTTGTCAGTCAAATAGGGCGCAGTTGCTCCTGCTCACATAAAAAATACTTAATGTGTCTTACTCAGTTTATGCTATTTTGCAGCTGTGTCTTCTTTAATGGGAATGTAAAGGAAATTCAGGTTTCTCAGGTCCTGAGGACCGTAATGTAACAAACACTGTGTAAACAATGTGAGCACAATATTTATTTTATCTTTCTCTCTATTTTTTATTTTTTGTTATTTTATGGGAACTTCAAAAGGTTAATTATGATATGGGTGAAGCAAAAGCCAAACTCTACCTCAGGATGGAAGAAAGGGATTTCAATGTTACAGCTAAGCTAACTGTCACTAGAACCAGCTACACTAATGTCATTGAAGTAATACAGACAATGTCCCAGGTTGGTACCATCAACTCAGAAAGCAAAAGGCAAGCTGTGACTGGCCTGTTTATAGAGTGTGGTGTTCAGGATGCTGGCTGCCAAACAGTGAAGATAAAATACAGCTCCAGCTGCTGTGAGGTGTTTTGCCCTTGATTTCTGCAGTAGCATAAGCAAACGTTCAACTGTAGGTTAGTTGACTGTCCAGTGATATAAATTGTTGTTTGATTTTAAATTTGTTTCCTTCTGTAGACAAGAGCACATATATGGGATATATAGCAAATAAGAAAAATAACATTACAAACTGACCAATTGCCAATTTTTATTATGCAGGTACCACACCTTTCTTTTCCTACATAGATGTTGTTGTTTACGTTGTCTGCTGGATTCATTCTGTAACAATGGGCCTCTTGATGTTGTAAGAATTATTCATTGAGATAAAAGAGAGAAGATGAAAATATGTAACAATCCAGGACTATTGTAAAGGGGCTACTCTATTGTTTATTTATGTTCCATTATGTGAGAACATGATTTACTGTAGAGTAGAAGTTAAGCAGAATTTAATAGCTGCTTGTACAAAAGCAGTGGGATTTCGGGTATTATTGTAATAGACCTTTTATAAACACATTTCTAAAGCTCAGTTCCACAGGACTTTACAGTATGAGAGTTACACACTTGGGTTTTTAACTTTTCAGAGAATTTGGGACTTAATATATTTCCCTTCTTTTATTTTTAGTTAAAAATTCTTCCAAGGCAGCTTGTGATTCTGATGGATTACAAAAAAGGCAACAGAACACATATGCTGAGGCACATTGCTCTGTGGGATGGCAAGGAGATAAAGGTAACAGGCACTTACACTGGACTCTTCCCGAAGTTGCCTGGAGGTCATGATGTTCAGGGTAGGTTTCTAAAGTCTTTTGCCAGTGTTGATAGCAGAATATAAAATAAACTAGACCATATGAATCTCATTTCAAAATGCTTATTCAAATGGTTTCAATCCAGGCCTTTAAAGATCTTATTTACTTTAAATTCATTGTAAGTTTGGCTGTTAGAAACATCTCCTCCTGAACACTATTTCTGCTTTGTGGATATGGAATGTAAATCTTAAATAAACTTTAGCAGTGCCAGGGAAAAGTCTGGGCAGAGTCAAAAGTCATCAACAAATTAAAATGTCTGTTATTATTTTACAACAAATTTCAGAAGTGTTTGGGATTAAATGACACATCTTGCTTCATTTTTGTATTTGAAATTTTATATTTTGAATATTTTAAGCATTTCATGAAAAGCAAAGGAAACTTAGTTTTGGACTAGGTGCCATTTGTAAACAGGGAAGAGAGTTAAAGTATTGCAGCTACTTTTATTCTATCCAAGGCACTTTTGTTTAGTTTTCTGTTTTCTTTTTCCTTTGTATGTTTTTGTAGCTTCTGAATATAATTTTATGCTTTGTTATTACTTGTTGCCTATTTCTGAGGCTTTTTTCTGAAACTGTAGTGAATTCTGTTGCTCTGCTGCACTTGGTACTGCAGGGAACACTGGTCATGCTGGCTAAACCCTTATGTTGAGGCTGTGTTATCTGAAAATAGAGAAAATAACTACTCAGTGTTTGAGAGTTGTAACCTGTTCCTCTTGCTATGTAAGGTCATTTCAGATTCATAAAGGTTACTTTCCTGGCTGTTCTTGCTGGAAATAGTAGTTATCTTTGCAATAATCTTTGGATTGTTGCAGGTAATTACTGTTTTACTGAATAAAAGACTCCTGGTTTCCCTTAAATTTCTTCATATTCAGCAGAAATCAAACACTACATTGGGGCTGTTGGCTGTGTGCATGTGTGTATGAGCAAAGACCATGTTTTATCTGGGAACCAACTGTTGCCCTGTTACTTATGGGAGAATATGTCCTATGCCTTTTATCAGAAAATGAACCATCATGATCTGTGGTGGGGAAAACTTACTTGTTTTTCTTTTCCTTGTAGTAGAACTTTTCCATCCTCTCTCCAGCCCTTTCCCATGGCATGCCAGGGTCAACTTATATGTGAAACATTCGGCACGTAGTCACCAGGATGATCTTACTGTCATCTGGAATGAGAAAGACCAGGTACAACAGCCCGGAGCAAATAAACGTCAGGAGAATTGCAACAATATCAGATGGTTTTTTTTTTGTTTTTTTTTTTTATTTTTGTAAAATAGGCATTAAGCAAGCCAAGCGCGTTCCAGTAGGAGGCAGACTATCCTTCTTGGATATATAAAAGGCTATGATTATGAAAGATGAGCAGCCAATATACTCTTGTTGGAAGCATTTTCAGGCCATGTTATATTTTTGTTTACTGCATAACCAAAAGCAATGACATGCATGTGGTTCAAAGCACTGGATAAAGGCCATTCCAAACACTGTCAAAGGGTCTAGGACACCTTTTGAGAGCAGATAGGAAGAGTAACACAAATGTCATGTTTAAAGCAGCTTATGGAGAAAGAAATGAAACCTAAGACAAGTAAGTGTGAGCATTAGTGTGAGGTTGAAAAGGATGAAGCAGCTGCCTGTTGCATGGATGTATGCTATGTTTACCTGCACAGAAGTGTGAAAGCACATACCTGTGCTTGTCATTTTAAGAATTACTAATTCAGTTGAAGCTTTTTTGTATTTCATCCCTTCATTCTCCTCTTTATTAGTGACAGTAACAACTTTGGCACTGTTTTTTATTTTCTTAAAGTCAGCATTGTTTTCTAAAAAATATGAATAGCAAAAAAAAGAGAACTAGGAGAATTTTGGTTAAGTCGATTTCCATATGTGGTTAGATGGGGAAGCTCACTGACTTGCAACTAACTACGCTGTCTTTATATGTGCATCTGAAATGGCAGCACCTTGCCTGAGTGTTAAATGTTTTCTGAATAAATGACAGATAAAAGACAGTGTGTAAAAGATGTTAGTCTACAGAAACATGCATTTGCCTGCAAAAAGAATTAGATTTTCTTAATTTCCTTTAAAAGTGCTAAAATTCCAAAATTTACTTTAGAAGTTGTATAGAATGTATTTTTGTACTAGTGTTTGTATTACCACAACTATTTAAATGCCACCACTGTTTTGCCACAGAAATATTTTGCTCCCAGCAGCATTACAGAATTTAGTTCCTGATTCTGCAGATGTTTTTTCTTATGCTTCAGCTTTGCAAGCTGTCTGACACACTGGCAGTGGAGCCTACAGGGCCTAAAGATGAGACCAAATTTAAGCCTTATCAAACTTAAGCATGATTCATGATTTTAGTAAAATACAGAGAATAGCTTTACTTTCAGCTTTGCCATGTATGAAATTCAGGTAGCAGAATGTCCTCATTTAAACATTAATGTGCTTCACTGCTTCAAAAAGGACTTGATTGCACAGGTAATTCACCTGAGGAAAAGGTGCAGGAAAATCTTGACTGGGTGTGTGCTTGAGGACAGTATGCGAGAGGTGTTTTATTTCACAAGTTCCTTTTATATCTGTTGATCTGGATCAGATATCAGTGGCATCTTCTCTGAAGTTTGGAAGAGACCGTACGAACTACAGAGCCAGTATTGCTCACCCGTTTAATTACACTCTGAAACAGCTGGAGGTCCATTCCCTATCAGACAGAAGAGGCAGAAAGTACAACCAGAAGGTGAGACCATGAGGAAGGTCTGTGTGTGACTAGAAAGGTTTTAAGATACAGTTTTGAGGTGCGCTTGCAAAGCATTTGTGAGGAGGAAGAACAACAACTCAACAAATCATCCGACAAAATCAAAGACTACAGAATATTTTCTGTCTGAAAATGCTCTGTGTGAGCCAGGACACTGCTGTTGCTGAGGCTGAAGACTTTCTGCTCGATAATAAGTTGCGCAAACTGTGCTGTGTTCTGTTGGCTCATCTTTGGTATTCATAGCGGTGCCACAGAGTGCTCTCAGGTTATTTTCACTAAGCAGTCAACAGGGCTCAAGCATCGTATTCAAAGTAATAAATTCTCTTGCAGTGTCATTATTCTACTGGTGTCATTAATTGCTATGCATGGTAGACCAAACAGCTTCCAGAGAAGATAACAAAAAGACTGCTGTTTCCTCAGTTGTAAAAACAGTTTTCCTGTGTGTTTGTCTAAGTCCTGAGCTTCCAGGCCATGTGGACTTTGGTAGAGGTTTAACATTGTTCTGTTCGAGTTTTAATTGTGTTTCTTTTCTTCTCCACTGGGTAAAGATCATGCTAGTAGATCACCCTGGAGGCTCTTCTACTAGTTCTAGTCTTGCTTCTCTGGACAGTCCTTGTCTTTTGGTTTCAGCTGCAGCTCACAGGGAATGGTGGGCAGCCTGCTGACATCCAGCTGACCCTGGAGGATAAATCAAAGATGGACGGCACTGCCTGGGATGGCTGTATGACACTCTCTTCAGGTCAGGTAGGAGTCTTTGAGTCTAAGAAGGAACGGCTGTAGCTAAATTTCTGGGTTTGAATCCTACAGAATCTGGGTTCTTTTGCACTTGTTATCATATGAAAAAACCTTCTACTTGAAGTCAACCTTTTCTTTTCCTGTCTCAGAGGAAGAAAAACAAAACCTCTGAATAAATTCTGTTCCGTGTCGCCAGGTATGTTTGTATTTGGGATGCAGCTTTCCCTCAGGACAGAATCATCGTCCCCTTGGGTTTCTTGGTAAAGACTGAAGAAGTCTTCTATGGATATAGACCGCTGTGGAGTTCTCACAGGGTTGTATTTTTGCACAGAAAACACACTCATCTGGGATATACTGAACACATTTTTTTGGATATTACTAATATATATGTCTAAATTTTTTCCCCTCTTGCAGCTTCAGAGACTATTACGTGTGGAACACCTGCATGCGTGTGGATCTCTAGAGCGAAGATCAGCATTGTTTAATGAATATCTAGATCTGAGCTGGGATAACAAAAAATTCAAACACAACTTAACTTTTGAGGTAAGAGAAGGCAGTTGTATATGTTAACTCACCATTTTTAGGGAAGCTGTTTGTAATAGATGGGAATTTATTTAGTTTTTACATGTAATTTTGAGTGGATTTTAGGACAGTGTCTGTAGAGTACCACTTTCTGTGGCATACAATTGTTTCATTTTACCTTTTACGTATATTTCTGTATAGGAAAAAAGGTAAATGTTGCATAAATAAGAAACAAGGAGTTCTTGCAAACTAAAGACCTAAAATTTAGAGGCCCTAAATTTGAAAAACTGTTGAGTTAACTCTGTAGGATGGGAACCGGTAACTGTGATGATTGGCCAAAACATTGTCAAGTGGAAATACGACTTTTTGGAAATGTTAGGGTAAAACCCTGAAGCTACTAGAATAAAAAAAAAAAGCCAGCACAGGGACAGGATGAGGTTGCTGGGATGAGTGGGCACAGAGGAGTCTTTCAAGATTCTGTTGTCATGTTTTAACTTCGTTTTCTTGGTTCATTGCAGAGAAATCAATTCTTGTATCCTAATAAGTTTCAGTTAGAAGCTGTTCTGGAAAATATATTCCTAACGTCATGCACCAAACAGAAGATTCTGGGTAAAGTGGAAACAAACTACTTGTCTAGTCTGGACTATGATATGAGCTTTGAGTTCTGTGACCTCCCACATGTAAGTCTCATGTAAGCTTACTGAACGTACATCACTTTAAATGTAATTACTCATTTGGAGATTTCATTTTCCTCGGCTGTAACTTTACATGAAAATTGCCATACTTCTGTAACTTTACAAACCACGAATAGTAAGTATCTTTTGATGGGCTGAGGCAGAAAGGTTGCGATTGCCACTGTAGTATGTTCTTCAGGTCCTGTTACAATTCCCACTGTAAATATTCCCACTTCCTCCATGTTCTTTCTTTCTCCTTCTTCTCTCAAAGGTCTTTTAATTTCACATTTCTGAAGAATATCAAAGCTGGCTCTACAAAAGGAAACTAGAGCTGAGTAAAAGTGCTTTCCTTCCCCTGTAGGTAAAAGTTTACTGTTTTTTATGGCTGCTCTGCTGGCAGTGATGGATTTTTGAACCTTAGTGTAACCTTGTAGTTGTCATTTATTTTTATATTGCACACATAAACCAAAGATTCACCATGGTCTTCCTTAGGTGCACTTTGGACCCCAGAGTTGTGAGAAATACAACAAACACAAAACTTGGACTTTGTAATGAATGTGGTCTCTTTTCAGTTCCCAGATGCTGAAATGCATTCCAGTTGTTTCCTCATTCACTATCAATCACAGCAGGTCACAGTCTGTTAGCAGTAGAAATCAGCAGACACATTTTGATGCCAGTGAAAGCTTTTTCCAGAACTCTGTTAGAGCCTGTTTATAATGCCAAATACGTGTATGCATTTCATGGCAAAAGCCTCTGTTCTTATGGATCCTTCCCTTCAAAGGCATGCAGCAAAATGCGTTAGAGTAGCTGAGAAGCATAAGACAAAAAAAACCCAACTTGTTTTAATGAAAGATAGTTATAGCTGTTCATCTTGTCCTAGGCTGTAATCACTGACCATGTTTTGTTACACCACAGAAACTGAAGGGGTAATGAAATAAGACAATGCTGTGAGGAGGAGGATGTGCTGGTTTCTGAAAGCACAAGTCTTGTTCATCACTTCATTGTTTAATTTTGTGAGAATGCTGACATTGTACAGCTTCTTACTACTCTGTGCAGAGCCCATTTCTTTGGAAGAATTAAGCTTTAATACTTTTTTTGTTTGTACCTAGGTAATTGTTTTCTCTGGAAAACACCAGCTCAACAAAGATGACATCATTTTGCAGTCAGAGAGCAGATTCCACCTTGCTGATCATGGGAGAGATGAGGGGTTGATTGGAATATCCTTAAAAAATCGGAGTACAGCTGATGTGAAGAACTATTCTTTGGAAATTGAAGTGAGTTGTTATTCTAGTATAGTGCCACTGGGATTTGAGTTTTGTTTCTTAAAGGCCTACTGCCATCTAGCTTCCAAACTGATCAGGTGCAGCCAGTGACTGTAAAACAGCAGGCAAGTACAGGCAACATAAAATACTCCTGGTTTCTTTAGTTCTGTTGTCAAAGGATCAATTATGCAATGTGCATGCAGTACGATCAAGAGAGAAGGGAAAGCACCAGCACTAATTATCTGCAGAGCTCAGTGGCAAATACAGTGTTATCAACTGAAGTATATAAGGTATATAAAAATTTTAAGAGGCTGTGTGTTATTGTAGCACGACTGACTTGTTTGGTAAGGCACAAAGCATCATTTCCCAGAAAAAAGAACTGGCCTTAAGAAAGGGACAGAACAACTAATATAATGCGCATGCTGAGGCAAATCTCTTCCTTTATCTATCCCCTCTATTTTGCATTTGCCTTTAATTTGCTGTGAAGTGATTAAGGTGGAGAAGCTGATGATGGCAGCAGAGTGAAGCAGAAGAGTAATGTGGTCAGCCCATCCAAACTCTTCATTAGAAGGAATGTAGGCAGTTAGTCATAATTGAGACAATAGGCCATCTCTTAACAAAATGATAATGATTTAATCAGTAGCAGGCTAAGACAAATACTCAGTTATTTTTCCCTTTCTGTTAGAAAGGAGATGAAAGAAGTATAAGTTGCTCTGGTTGGGCTTTCTGTATTCTCTGTTTTTGATTAAATGGCCCACATTAGGGAGTTGACTGTTACAGTATGTTTCTTTCATTGTACCATTAAAATATTGTCTACAAGTCTTGTGGAACCTGGTCATTCAGCTCTTGAGCCCACCATCCTAATACTTGTGCCTCACTTGAGATTATAACTCCTGTTTGTTTCCTGTTGGGAAATATTTCCCTCACCACTTGCTTACCCTTCTGTGGCAGCACTGATATTTGAGCATCATCTCTGAACATGCATTAATTCTGTGTGGTGGCTTTGAGTACATGTTTTTCCTTTATGGCTACAGGTAAGAGCCTTTGAAGATATTTGGCTAGGCCTGACAGGAACTGCTGCTTCCTCATCTGTGCGGAGCCAAATCCTGGTGGAGGGGATTGTTGATCAAAAAGAGAAAGTAAAAATAGCTGCTTCTAAAGGAATGAAATGTTTCCAGTGCTATGTGGGGTATTTGAAAGGTACGTACCTTCATGGATGATGCTTTTAGTCATAAGATTTAGTTTTAGGCAGGTAGTTGTTCTTAATCCTTATGGGTCTGTTTCACCTTGAGATATTCTGTGATTCACAGCTCTCACTAGTGTGAAGAAGCAGGAAGAAAGGCTGTGTCTCTAGCACCAAGCTCACTCAGTTTCGTGACAATTCAATCTGTAGTCTTTCAGATATTGAAAAGCTGAAGCTTCAGACCAGTTATACAAGGGTCAGTTTGGGAAACATTTTTATGACTGTTAGCCAGGAAAGGACTATAATTGATGGTGATCAAATACAGGATTAATTTCATCTTGATTTAGCCATCTTACAGTCATATATCGTTTAAGATAGTCATTGCATTCCAGTTTCAATGAAAGGACAAAGGAAGGTACCTCCAGAGGCATGCAACAAGGGTGTGGGCAGTCACCCTCTGCAGCTGATTCTCTCAGGAGCAGTCAGTTTTGACTGACAACAGAGAAGAAACAGGGCTGTTAGACTGTGCCTAAGTGTAGATGGGTAAAGTTAGACCTATCTGTTGTGACTTATCCACCTTTCAGCTCCATTAGATCTATGTGCAAACTAGTCAATATGGTGGTGTGACAGTCGTCTTGAACTCATGTTGCTGACAATTCCAGTCCTAGTTTCAGTTATGAATTTGCCCTTCCCCACTTCTGCAGTAGAATTTCTCTCAGGTTTATGGCCTCAGTTGTAAGTGCTGTGATGCATTTGAGATTAACACCATTAGTGTGTGAATCACTGAAGTCAAAATTTTGTAGAAGTTATTAAACTCTCCCAACCCAGATTCTGTGTGTGCTTTGCCAACCATTTCTGTTTATGCTTATCAGTACTTGAGCAGAAAGAACTGCTGTGTGTGATGGGTGGATAAGTGACTGACACACTTTCATTTATGGTCTGAGCAGTTCTGAAACATCATCAACAAGGGACAGCGTAAGACTGAAGTAGAAAAAAACTTGTAAATCACTGTGACTGAGAGAACTATTTATATTTATTTAGATTATATTAATCCAGTGCTTTATTTGCAGTAGCAATTTGTTAATCATTCACAAGCCACACAGAAGAGAAAAAATTCAATGCTGACATTTTTTCCTGTTTATCTCCTCTTGGTTTTTTTTCCCCATAAACACATAACACACTCAGACACTGATTGATTACAAAGCTGCCTTTGAAATGGTATCTGTCAGTGTTGTTCCTGTAAATTAAGCTCTCACTTTTCATTCTCTAAGGGGATTTCGAAGAAGGAATGGAAGTCAGTGCTTGTACTGATGGGCAACAGATGGCTACTGTTAATACCTATCTCAACATTAATGGTGAAAGGCAAGAAAACATAGGACAAATGGCTGTAGCAGCTGTTAATGGAAGCTTGAGTTTTCTGGCTCATGGTTGTGGGGATCCAGTTCTTAAGGCCGAGGTGAGACCCTTCAACAGCAGTTAACTGCAGTGTGGTTTGTCCAGAATATTGTTTCATCTTTTCACTTTGATGAAGCATCATCCAGGTAGGCTTCTGGTGTGAGTTTCAGTGAGTAACCAGGCAGATATGGGAATTAGGTGATTTTTAAGCTCATAGTAACATTATTTTTCACTTTGGTGTGAAAACATACCATGGTGAGAATTAAAAAGTTCAGCCATACCTAGAACGCACAGAAAATATGGGACCGTCTCCTAAAGGGTGTATCTATCCTCTGAAGAGGGTAAGTAAGTAAAGCAAGAGCAGTAGTAATGTGCCAGGGCTGCTCTGCATGTTGGTTACAAAACTAAGATTACAATTCCTGAATGTGCTTTTACTCCTAATAGGGTTTCACATGCTCCCTGCTTGGAGGAGGCTTTTTGGCTTTTCATCCTTACACTTTTCTGTTCCTATTTCTAACCCATTGTAACCAGAAGCTGTTTCCTCTCAGAAATGGGAGGCCACTATGAATCGCTGCTGACATGTAAACTAGTACAAACTTTGATTTGGACTCAGCACAAGCAATTCTAAATCATAAATTCAAGGTTTTTATTCATATTTTGACAGTACAAACTTAATGAAATTGGGAGCCTTCTGAAAGCCAAACTGGTGGAGAAGATAAAGAAGTTTGAGGGATGCATGTGGAGATTCAGGAGCTCAGTAAGTGTCTGTACATCATCTGGGAAAGCACCATGAAATGTCCCTGCATTATTATTAAAAATTATACTACTTGCAGTTGTTTTGTTTTGCTCAAACATTTAAATGGTTCCTTCTGTGCAATTCACACATAGACTGAAAGTGTTTTTCATGCTAAAGATCCTGTATCTCTGCGCCACCACCATGGGCTTCAGAATTGCCTTGGAGTGGAGTCAAAACTTCACTTGTGAGCACTATGTGATATTATATTTCTTCTTTTTTAGGTGCAGCAGGTTGATTTTCTGTCGGAAGCAGCTGGCTGGCCCTCCAGAGCCTTGCAAAAGATAGCGGGATTCCTCCACAGTGTGGGTAGAGCTGTTGCCCAGGAGTGGAAGCAAAGCGGAATTGTGCATATACTGGGAAGCAAACTCCCACTTTACCTGGATAAAATTCAAGACATTGTCCAGCAAATGCAGAATGAATTGCAAAGTAAGCAAAACCATGCAAAGCAAGGAGAATAAGGACAATGTCAGTGCAGGGCAAAACAAACTTGAGTATAAAAGATGTTTCTATTTTGATCTAACAAAAAGTGCCAACCTAGGCTTTTAGTTTACACAGTGGGAGCCTTGATGCAATAAGCTGTAAGTAAGCTCACTGTGAGCACTATTGTAATGAAATAATTGAAAAAGCATTCTCTGGGACACAGGAGTCTGGGTCAGTCAAATGAGAATAGAGCCCTGATTCCTAATCTGAAGCCTTTCTGCAAACAGTTCCCTGCAAGCATTTCCTCCTAAAGGGCTGCTCATATCCATCCTTCAGTTTTGGATCCTTGTACTAATCTGATTTCACTTGAACTGTTTTCTAAGTCTATCCAGCAGCCACTAATTCACTGTTGGGCTGGTCTATAGACCAACACTTCTCACTATCAAGAAATACTGTCAGTTGTAATGGGCAGAGAGAACCCTCAGTTCTCACAAGATTAAAACCTCAGTCCACTTACCTCTAGATGCTTTCCACTCCAAAGTGAGGTTTAGCTGATACACCATATGTGGAATCAGTTGTGACTAGACTGTTCAGTTTTTCCTCCAGCAGATGCAGGTTGATCTGTATGATTCTGATGGTGGCATATTGCAAAGCATGAGTTAAATTTATTTTGGAAAGCAGCAGTGTATTTGTAGGGCATATGAGTAAATCAGGGTTACAGCTAAATGCGTGTTTCAGGGGTTTTTTTAACACTGTGTCCACACACATAGCTGTGAAAAGTGCCTGCCATGAAACCCAAGCTGCCTGTGCCTTTCTTCTGTGCCTCTCCTTTACTGTGCCGGAAGCTGTGGGGAAACAAACATACTCTGAAACAAGCAGCTACTGTGTAACATACTAAGTAATGCTTAGTCTCATGCTTTTGCTACAGACCCACTAGCAACTTTGAAGGATGCCTACTACGATGTAACCTTGAAACCACTGGATGAAGTTTGGCGAGAAAAGACAGAGGAGTACATGAAGAAAATCCAGGCTTTTTTACCTAAGATAGTAAAAGATGTGTGGCTAATGGAACCAATCCAGGTGGCACTGAAGGCTGTGAAAGCAGGCTTGGACATGGTTGGTACAAGTCAATTCTCCATTTTTAATGGCTTGAAAGACAAGGCCTACAAATTCAAGTCTCAGCTTTGAATTTTGGATATACAAGAATAGTTGTGTTTTCATTTATGTGGTTATCTTGCAACATAGGCTTGTGCTTGTTCCTGAAATACTTGTCCTGCTTTGAAAGCAGTACTTTTCCAGCTAGAGGAGAGGGTGTTGTACTAGTTTTGGTTGAAATCACAGCAGTTGTAATCTTTCATGCATGTAGCTTTTGCTGTTCTGCCATAGAAAGGAGGGATTGTGATTCCAACAAGCAATGTATAAAAAGTTAGGGCTCATCCAGTAGAAGAGCATAAAGACACATCATGACACCAATTTATATTAACCAGGATACCAACCCGCTACTGAAGCACATTAACGTAGTGAAGTATTGGTATACTTTAAATAATGTTATTTTAGGAACTATATATTTCTGCCCGTTATTTGTTGCAGTAATGACTAATATCTGTCCTCTGGATATTAACCTCTAAATGACAAGATGTCAGCCAGGTGACAAATGCAAGAGAGACTAAAGTGCTATTTTGCTGACCACTGATTTAAAACTCATTATCCAGTACTGACCCTGCCCTGAAGCCGGTTTTGTAATCTCCTTTTCTGGCTCTCCAACAGACTACACAGCAGATGCTCAAGGGGGCAGAGGCTGTGTTTTCTAGAGCTGTGAGCAAGATCCGGAAGCCCTTACTCAACCTGTACAGTTTCTCAGCCAGGTAAGTGGTGGCTTTGCAGGATCCCTGCTGCTGGGTACCATTGTAAATGGCTGTGTCCATAGGTGGTCTTCATAGCAGTGTGTATGCTGGGGACTGCCTGACTCTTCCTTGCGCACACGGCATCACACCATAATGTTTGTTTTTGTTAGCTACCAGGATGGGCTGTACTTCAGAAGAAGTGACTCAGCAGTAAACAGAATGGCAGTAGCTATGATAACTGCCTTATCTGGCACGGCGTATCTTTGGTTTTGCCATTCTAACCAGACTGCAGTTTTTACGAATATTTCACTTCCACATTTCTAATAATAAAACAACTGCATTCCATCATCTTAGCAGCTAAGAGCATACACTGTTTTGTTTGTATTCTGCAGGAACTGTTCGGTGGCAGTAAAACTGCCAGTACTTCCTAAAATTAGATCCCTGGATCTAGGAAATATCACTCATTATCTCATTGAAGAAAAGCTGATGAGGCCTCTCCAAGACCTCTACAATATCAACATAGTTGCAGAGTATTATAGATTCAAACGGAGGATGCTGGAGAGTCCCTTTGAATGTAAGCCCTTTCAAAGTGCTGCTTTGGTTTGTAACTGAATCTGTGTCCATTTAGTTCCAAATTCTACAAAACATATTTGGAATAGCAGTTTACATAGACATGGCTGCTAATGATTAATTTTCCTATGAACTTGATATATAGACTTTCTTGTAAACCAGTAATTGTACATGTAACAGCAACTCTGGGTAAAGCCGACATGCGGTAAACACTCCTTTACTTAATATTCATGCTAATTTTGCAACTCTTTACACTTCTTCCTCTTGAGACCAGCAGTCAGCAAGTGGCATTTATCTGCTTTATCAATATCCTCTTGTGAGTTGACATTATGGTTAAGTGCTTGCTATACCTGCTGGCCCTGGGTCTTGCCATGGAGGCTTTGTCCAGACTTGACATCACTTCTGTTGATTCTAGTATGGAAAAGCTCAGTGCTACCAAAACTTCAGAGACAGCATTACCTGAAAAAGCATTGCTAAATGCTGACAGACTGCATTAACAGTCCCAGCTGTCCCTTAGATAATGGCTTTTCCAGAAAGAGCCACTTCTAACTGCTTCCTTCCAGCAGGCAGACTCAATGGAGGGCACTGAAAATAGGTCCTAGTGACCACATCGTCTGAGTGATGTATCAGCAGGGTTTCCTGGGCTGCTACTCTGATGCTCTGTTTGGGTACTTGTTTTGAGATAGTTAAAATATTCTTGCTGTTTTCTGCATAGGAATGTATAATGTGTATGGGGAGGGGAACAGGGACAGACTCACACATACAGCTGTCAAGTAACATGACTGTAGATCAAGATGAGCTTTGAATAGTAATTCATGTTTCTCAAAGTTTTAGGACACTTGGGTGGATCCATGATGAAAAAGAAGTTATTAGATTGGTTCCTTTCAGTAGAAATTTTTGTTGCAGAGTAACTTGTAACTAATGAAAATGTAATAATAGCTTGAGAAGTTATCTTAAGAGGTGGCCAGCCAGAAGCTGTTGTGTTGGAGTATGCAAGTAGTAGCACAGTACTTACTGTTCTGTGGGAAACTCACTGATGCTGCTTCTGAAATGTCGTTCTCTAGATCATGCTATGTTAATGGGGACCAAGCATCTTATGACTTTTGATGGCAAAATTTATGATTTGACATCAAAGTGCAGTGTACTTCTTGCCAAGGATTTTGTTCACAATACTTTCACTGTGATACTAAATGAGGAAACTGGTAACTCAAGATCCCTGTATGTGGAGATGAACCAGACTGTGATCAGCATCTCCCCAAGACTGAAGGTAGGAGGGGGAAGTCAAACATTCTGGACCAGAGATTATCATAAACCAAACTACAAAAAAAAAAAAAAAAAAAAAAAGTCTTTAAAGTATTAATGCTCAAGACACAGATCAGAACAGCTGGCAGATGTAAGTGCTAGAAAGCAACCGCTTTTTAATCAGGAAATAATTCTCCCAAACAAAACCAGTTTTAACTCCAGAGTTGCCTCTTTGCTTTCTGGGTACTTAAATAAGAGAGGCTCAATGAACTTTTCAGCTTTCTTCTTACTTCAGTGACAATTACAAAGGGCTGGAGAGCACACTGGGCCCCTGGCCTCAGTGTACCTGGCGGAAGTAGTGCTTTCCTACTCTTGAAAAGTTTAACTCAACTCCATTCTTATTCCTCAGCTCTGGGCTGAGCAAAGCTGACCCCACCCCACCTGCAAAACCTGGCTGAGCTTGCCAGGCACTGACCCTGCCCTGTGATGAACTGGAAATCGTGTTTTCATGTTGAAACAGGTATCCAAGATGTACAACTTCTCCTTTATGGAAGAGAACTGCCAAGCACTGGATCAGTCCCTTGAAAAGAATACCATTAATTCAAGGAGAGAAACCAACAAAATAGAAGTGTCCAATCAGAAAGGAGTTTCTGTCTCTTGTGACTTCCAGTATGATCTCTGCACTGTCACTCTGGCTGGCTGGCAGCATGGTGAGTATTAATCCCAGAGCTTTGCCAGCTGGTAGTCATTTTTTCTCTCTCTCTGAACATCACCACCTGTAGTACCAGCACGTTAGTTTTGTCTTTCACTTCTTTTTTCCCCTCCTTGTGTATACACACCCTGGAAATGGTCCTAAGCATTCCCAGTTACTGCCAAGTAAAGCACAGTATATATCATGCCACTAAGAACAGCAACTGCTTACGGAGGTTTCTGTTATTTTGGTGAACTAGAGCAGACAGAACTAGGGGGAAGATGGAATGCAGCCAGCGCAGGCCCAGGCCCTGTCTGAGAATCAAACCTGCAAGAGCATGAAAGAGGGAGGTCTGAAAGCTTCCAGGGTTTTTGGTATACTTGGAATATATTTCTATCCCATTGCCCCACACTATTCTAGAACTCAGACCCCAGAGAATGCATACTGTGCCTTGATCTGGTCACAAGTAAAGAAAGAGCTAACAAACAAGATGGCAGTGCAGTTGGAGGAAAATCCACAAGGGATGCCTGGGCATGTGTTCCCTCTTATACATTACAGCTGAGCTCTACTGCAGAATTATCAGAGCCCTGGGACAGCTTCTAAATTGTTCCCGCATCTACTGACTGACTCCAATTTCATTCCAGGCATCTCAGCTGGGCTTTTTGGTACCAATGACAATGAAGCTGGAAATGAATGGATCCTTCCTAATGGTTCCATCACTGACAACGTGCAGGAGTTCACACAGAGCTGGCAGGTAATGAGGGAAGAGGCTGCTCCCAGTGCAACTTACCAGCAGTGCTGGAGCACAAATGCCAACATTCCACATACTGGTTTTGCTTAGATGAACTAAAGCTAGATAGTGAAAACAGCAGCATACTGTGTATAATTTGTTTTCCTGAGTTTAACCAGGGTAACGATTGCACATCATTGCCAAAACAGTGCAAGGATTCCTTGTAGATGGGTGTTGAGCATTTTTGGTTTAAGTAGTAAGGAAAAAATAGAGGCTGCTTCTGTTACCAGGAGACACTGATGTGCAGGTGTACATGGCCATTGGTGAATACTACTGACCTAACAAAGTAGCCGTCGTATGCTCTCAAGCCACATTGACAGGATCCTCTAAATCCCTTCAAGCCTCATTTTTAGAATCTATTACAAAAAAAAAAAAAAAAACAACAAAATGAAACCAGCATCTTATTACTACTACAATTCTGTGACACTTCTCTGTACCTTCTCTCGCCAGATGTCTGGGCTCTGGGCTCAAAAACTACTATTTTCAGCTTTCTGTTAGGACTAAAGAAGAGTTTTGCTTTGAGTGTTTGTACTTTTCCTTGCTGTTGGAGAGATACTGCTCATGAGTTTGTTAATAATGGGGTGGGATCATGACATGACAGACTCGGCCTAATTTTCTTAATTTCTACAAATATTAACTTTAATATATTCATGAAAATGCAACCATCTAATGCAACACTACCAGAGGCACTGAACTAAACCCAATAATCAATTAAAAGCAACACATAAGACACTGTCATAAACAAGCTGGGAAGTCATGTATGTCCTTCTCTAAGTGGTGTAATGGCTGTGCTCACACTATTGATTTAGACATTTCTGTGTAGTGCCCATAAGGATTTGTAGATGTCTCTGGCTGACCTCTGGGCTGTTTGTAGTTATATCCTGCTCAGAAAAAAAAATAAACAGACTGACTTGCCAATACTGTACTGCTGTCATACAGCATCAAAGCGATGGCCAGAAATACAAACGTGCCAAGTCAGGAGTTCCTGCAAAGTCTCAGGAACTTTTCCGAAGCAGGAGAATGAGATGACACTGTGGAAATACCCAGTCCAAATGGGCAGAGTATTCAGCTGCGCTGCTAAAATGGAGCTTGCAAAAATCTGTCCTGACCAGAAGCATTAGCACAACTATACATGATACGAGAGTGAAACAGTCAGATTACATCTGGCTAGGCATCAAAGCCTGGAATAGCAGCATTCATGCTGCACTGCTGGAGCCGCCTCACACCCAGCCCTGAGCACAGACTATCAGCTCGCTCCCAGAGGCTTTGTAACACACCTTTGGCACCCAGTGACCTTGCACGTTAACACCAGTGCTACCAGAGCAGCTGCTGTACTAAGTGCGGTTAATAAGGAGACTGCAAGTGTCCGACTCCTGCAAGATGACAGTTATCTCAGAGATTAAACTGGGAGTTATTTTTTCTTAGTAATTAAAATTACTTCAGTTCACACCTGCTGAAAAAACTTCTAAAATCTTAAAAGATTTGCTGGGAAATTACCGATTAAAAACAAACAGTAAGGTGCTGATCCATACAGAGTACTAAACCCACTGTTCAGTCAAAACAAAACCTAAGAAATGTACACAAATGCTGCTCATGACTAGTTCTGTTAATATTAGGTATCATCAGCTGTTGAGTGGTGTGCTAAGGGGCCTTACCTGAACCACATACAATAAAAATGCATTCACATTTTCATAATCCAAAAATGCTTGTAATTGTAGGGAAGTCCCATTTGGGTTTAGGGGTGGGTTTTAAGTTGCCTTGTTATTACCTGTGCATAATCGAGCAAGCATCTGACAATTTTTTCACTCAACATAAAGTCTAGTAAAAGCACAATTCTGATCTGTCACACATAATAAAAGACAACTGGTCAAATACTGTGTCAGCAGCCATACACCAAAATCCTTCAGTGAATAACAAAATCAACAGAAAATGAACCAGTGTCCACAGTCTGTAATATTTGAGACATACAGTTTTGTTTATCAAGAGTACAAGGTACTTCTCAATGTTGATGAACAGTAAATGTTAATCAGAGAACTGAGCTGCCCCTGTCTTCCTCCAAACCATCTCCCATTGGAAATGTAAAGAATTCACAGCACTCTGATGTTCAAAAACCAAACAAACAACTCAAGTGATTCTGTTTCTCCAGCTGAACACATGCAGGCTTGTACAGAAGAAAGAGGAGCCATGTCCAAATAAGCAAAAAGTCTGTAAAGTGTTTTTTGAGGAACCACATTCACTTCTTCGGAACTGCTTCAGAGTTGTAAGTATAACTCCGGCCACCAAAGACTACCTGCACACCAGATGCCACACTTCCAAGGGGTACACGTAATTGTTGCAAGGATACAGGAATTTAGCTGCAGATGACTTTTAGAAATAATCAGAACAACAATTCAGACAGAAAAAAAAAAAAGGCATTATGTCACCATAATGTACATTAACATCCATGAGGTAGTGGCATGGCTTTGCAGTGCTCTAGCATACAGGTCTGGAATTGGCAGTACAGATCAACCCCTCAATACTGGGAAGAGACTAAAGGTTTGCAATAGTCTCTATCAGATTAGGGGGAGGAATGACACACATCAGACTTCCCTTCCAGTTTCCCTGGAGGTGTGTGGCCAGACTGCCATCTCCAGAAGAGACGTGTGTGTGTCCTGCACAGCACTTCTCTAACAACCATTTTGTGTTAAAAGGTGGACCCTGCACCATTCTACAGCATGTGCACTTACGACTCCTGTGGAACACATGAGATGAAGGCTGCCTGCAGTTTAGCAGCAGCTTTTGTTCACTTGTGCAACCAAAACTTTGTCCCTGTAGAAATTCCTCCTCAGTGGTAAGTTTCATTTCCTTTCATCTAGAACATGCTGGCTGCATTGCTCCAATACTTGCATGTCTGTCATTCAAGAGCACATAAGGGGAAAAGACCACCAGTGAATCTGACTGTGGGTTCTATCAAAAATGAACCTATTCCTGGAATTATTCCTCTTGCTTCTTGTCTACCTCCTCCTCGCTGCTCTTTCAGGAGTGCACCACAGCCCATCAAGGCCTGCTCCCACTGCCCTGCTTATTGCCCCCTCACTCCATGCAGGAGGCAGGACACTGGCTGAGTATGGTGTAACTGTCCCCAGGTGTTCCACTGCTCAAATACTGGTTCTCTTTCAATTTTCTGTCTGAATAAGGCATTTGGACCCCCGTTGACAATAATAGATATTACATTGAGACCCTGAACATACTCAGTGACCTGGTTTTGTACATTTCAATGAAACTGATCTACCTTTAAACTTAACCTAGGATTTCAAGATTATCAGTACTTGTATTTAATGCAGCTGTCACCAGGATAACATCTTTCAGGAATCTGTTTGAAAATGCACAGAAAGCTGAAAAGAGCACTAGTCCTGGCTTGAAATTTTTGGCATTAGTAACCGTGCCCATTTCTGGTGTTATTATGTAAGTTAGTTATAGATCCTTACATTGCTGCAGAAACCAGATTAGGAAAGTTACTCTCTAAAGGAAATGTGTGCTGCTGAATGCACCAGTATTACTTGGGAAGTAAAGCACTTTAAGAAAATTATTCTTGTGTAAAGAAAAGCTCTGTGTAAGTGTCCAGCCCCAACATACCTGTTAGTATGTTAGTAGTAAAATTTATTCCCCTCATTTTCCTCAGAGCTACCACAGCTGCTGCACACTGCAGCTGGATAGGTGCCATTTGCAGTACATGTTACAGTACTCCAGTGCAGCTTGGCTGCTGTGCAGCCTCAGTCCCCAGGAGACAGATCCCTGTTTGTGCTAGAGAACTTGGAACTCTAGCACTAACCTGTGTTAGAGAACACAGTAACCTGTGTGAGACACCTTACGGTTTCAGGATGGCTGTTTGTTGGGTGTTTTATGTATTACATATAGTCACTAATCTGCACTCTAAATCTTGCTTACACATTTTTTTTATTAGGTGTTGTCTCCATTGGCTATTCTGTATACACTGCTTTCTTTGAATTCTGCTATTTACTGCCTACAAATTGCTACATAAATAATGATAACTAAACTATGATAACTTGTACCCCTTGAGTGATACAAGCTATTCACATCTTGCTGTCTTGAGACAGTCAAAACCTACTTTTTTATTCATCCGCATTCTGTTACTCCTTAGTTTAGGGCCAAAAAAAGAGCTTCTCTGAAATTTGCTACATGCTTGTATCTTTTCACTGAATGAGCACATGAAAGGAAACACACGTACAAATTACTGCCATACTAATTACTGATTCACCTGCCCAAGTAATAACTTCAGATATAACAATATTTTTGCAGGACTGCAATGGAAATGTTTACTCTAAGTAAACAACTGAATCATGCAGAAGAGCCAGTTACGCTTTTGCTTGAGATGAAGCAGTAACTTCCATGCTGCATCTCCTGGTGGCTTAGTAATGAGAAACAGCGTGGGGTTTTTAATATATGCAACAAAATGTTACTCATTTGCTTTTGTAAACTCACTACTACCTCAAAAGAGTTACTTGACTACAAACAGTTGTGATATGCTTAAAATATATATATATACACACACACAAGTATTTGTTGAATTGTCACCCAGTAAGGGAAGGAATAACTATCACATAGTTGTAGATGATTGTGTCAGCCATCAAATAAAAACCTAGAATAAAAACAGCCAGTATGTACATTAGTGCCTCACAAGCATAGATTTACTTATGCAGTAGTAACTCCACCTGTCCTTATCTGCCTTACATATTCAGGTCAGCCAGTGTGTAAGCAGTAGGTGACCATGAAATTTCTGGGTGGTATCTTATAGGCAGTAAGTGGTTTTAGCTCCAATTGTTTATATAAACTCTTCAACACAGAAACTGAAATACAAATTCTGTTAAATCTGAGCCTGAATATTCAATTGGAACCAGAGGTTTAGAATGGCTCAGTAGCCAAAAGACTTGAAGTCTGCTGGTTTACAGTACCCCGTTTCTGAGAAAAGGGACTGAAACTGCAGTAATCACAAGCTCAGATAACAACAAGAACATACTATTAAACAAGCAGCATGCACTGGGGATGTACACATGAATAAACATACTGAAGAAATACTTCTCTGTTTAGCTTGTTTTATGTGTCCAGTTTTGGACACCATGATTTAGTTGTGAAATAGTTGATAGAAGTCCAGAGGTCTCTCTGTGGAGGGAAAATGAAGGGCTAAGGAAGGACATGATTTAAGTCTTGAAATATGTAAACACAGTAAAGAGAAGGAAGTGCCACAGAACAGACTGCAGTGGGATAGCATTGGGTCTGATACTGTAAAAGCATGTGCAATGGCCAGGCAGGTTACACATTGTAATTGATGGTTGTCCAAGGTCAGGAGAGCAGAAGAGAATGTTTTGGTCACGAACAGCTACCACTGCTTTCTAGAAACCCTGTCTTGTCAAGGATCTGCTTAGGTGAACTAGCCAAAGCCCATAAACCTTACCAGTAATGCTGTGCTTTTTCTCCTAAAGGTGATTTATCATCGAACATAAAGAAAGAACCATACATCTTTATTTCAGTTTAGTGTAGCTAAGCCAGTATCTAAACTGCTAGGGTACTTTTCCCCATAGCTTCTTTATAATGTCATAAATATATTTGATGCTATTTTCCCCTTCATAGATTTCTTGTAATTCAGCATAGTAACAGCTTGTATTACATGTCACTTGTTTCTTCCCATTCTTCACGTAATCACTAACTCTTTAAATGGATTTCATCTCCTTTTTGTTTCAGCTTGAGCCAGTTCTGAATGGCAGATACCAGCCCTGAAGATGGAAGATCCCTTTTGGCACCCAAAATAAAACAACTGATTAAGGTAGACAAGCTAGAAGCAATAGTAGGGAGACCAGTAAAAGTAGGAATGGATTTGTGTTAGGACTATGAGTATAATGAAGCATATATAATCTAAAAGGAAAGCTTTTCACCCAGAAACACCTGGGGTAAGAAGAATGATTTCAGTACAGTGACAAGAAATTGGACATAAGATTATCAGTTACTTGAATAAAAAAATAAATCTCCCATTCAGTGGCAAAGGTGCCTCTTGACAAGCCTTGAACGACAGGAGGAATATGTGTAAAGATGACAAGAGGTCTCTGCCAGCGCAGACTGGTACAAATGGGCTCCTCTGTGAGGGCAGCATGTCAGCTTTGAGCTGGGCAGAGATGCTGACTTCCTTTTTCTCCAGAACTGTAACTCAGCTACCCAGTAAATTCTGGAGGAAGTGCCCTTTTTCCAGGGAAGTGCCCCAGCACCCAAGAAGGCTAAGCAAGAAGTAAGATGGTTAAATAAATAACTGAAAGCCTTTAATCATTTTCTCATTTCTGTGCTGGTTGATTTTTCCCTTATTACCATGTACATTGCTAAATGTGAACCAGCTTTCTTGGTATCTGCTCATCAGTTTCGCAGTCTCCCTTTTTGTCTTGAGAACCAACCCCCTTCTCAGAAACCAGTTTACATGTTGGGAAGGGGTGACCAATACCTATCCTGTCCACAGAATAGTCTTAAGGTGCTACAGATCGATGTGTGAAAGTGTCTCATCTGTTAAATTACTTTCTATAGTGTAGGTCTGTTGATTAAAAAAAAAAATGCATTACATTTTCTCCACACAGTACCAGGAACACAATTATTCCTTAGTAAATTGTAATGCTTCCGAATCCTTCAGATGTCTTTGCATAATATGCAACCATTTAAATAATTGTTAATAAACTTTTGACTTGCTTATTTTTATGCCAGAGCTTGTTTTTACTGATTATTCAGAGTAAGTTGTACTGTTCTACAGAGTTGGAACCGGCTGGGTTTAAATGCCTCCAGTAGTTCACAGAGACAAAATAGCAGATGCCCTCAGGTACCCTGTGTGTGCTGCTTTCAACTGCAATCGCTTCCTCAACAGTAACACTAGTTTAACACAAATGCAAGTAAAACATGATTCTAATACGGGTCAGGAAAAATGCCTAGAAGTGGTAGGATTCCCACATGTGAGATGCTGCTGTATAAAACATGGTAGAAATGAGGTCCTCCTGTGTAACAATTTTATAACTGCTTACTTAGAGAGATATTTTTGTAATGAAGCTAAAATTGTATACAGTATTTCTGAAAGTTAAAAAGTATTGACACCAGTTAATTAAAAACCACATCATCTTCTACCCAGTCACTTAATGCATGCTGAGCACACCAAACACCTTTGAAAAATTACTGAGATGACAGCTACAGGAACAAAATACAATGTCAACAAGTAGAGCAAAAGATCTGGAAGAGCTTTACTTTTCAGCTAAGGGCAGTGCAGTCAGGGATGCAGCAATACAGAAAAGAGAAACTGTATTAGCTGTCACTGCAACACTGGGGCAGGTGCAGACAAGGGGTCCCTAGACGCTGCATACAGAGAAGCCATTTAACCACCAATGAACATACTGAGCTACAGCCATGGTGTTCAGCACATTGTCAGATGTCTCTGAGCTGCTCCCAGGTCATGCAACTGCATGGTTTGTGTACAGATACTGACGAGCAAGGCAAGCACTCGCAGTGGCTCTCCAACCCACACCTGATGCCCATGAGGGGCAGCAGAAGCCTTGTCAGCATGGGGTGCAGGTTGGTGCACACTGAGCAGCAGTGGAGCCAGTACTTCAGGCAACAGAAACCACAGCCCGTGGTGCCCTGAGGTTCTAAACATGGTCCCTGACACACACCTACCACATCAACCATACTAGCAACATGCAACCATGTTGCATCATACTAGCAACAGAAGTCTGGGCAAAGAACTATTTATACAGAGCAGAACAGGCTGTAACTGTGAAGATCTGAAACCAGGCCCTATCCTTATTGGGACTTACAGGGGAAGACAGTGTAGTCAGTCTTCATACTGACAGCCACAAATGCACTCCGCCTGCTGCAGTTAAGATGTGGAAAAGGGAGAATTCGCATTGCTCAGTAGAGCACTACAGTGACAAACTCTGGAAACCCAGAGATGAGGCACTCAGCTCTGGGCGGTACTGAAGCCACCAACAGCCATAAGAAGCATCAGCCAGTCATAAGCAATCACTAGAAGTCTTTGGAAACTCGGCATTCAACTTTCTGAAGACTGCATTTTGCTCTGAATTCCTAGGAAAGAACTTTTTACTGAGAACTGTCACAAAAGCATCCAGTGTTGGCTTTAAACCTCTTTAAAGTTACTAACGTTAACTCTTTAAATTCACTAATGTAATTGCTGGACTTTCTGAAGCACAACTTCAGTTCAACAACAGTTCTCCTTCCCATTAACTGTCAAGTGAACATGTATAGCTTTGTGCTGATGAAACATGAAAAACTTGCCAGGTGGAGTCGAGCCAGTTCATGTGTTTAGTGAAGTCAGGTGTATACAGTCCAGACTCAGACAAGATACCGAAACACCTTAAGTCAAGCAGTGAAGGGATCTAGGTCTTACTGTGCTTGGTACTGACTGTTGGCAAGCAGAGAAACCCCAGATGCTTTGACTCATGAGCCTCTGAACGGCAGAGTGGTGAAAGATGCAAAGAAATACTTTACAAAACCATTCCAGCCCTATGTACATACAACCCACTCGTACAGAAATGCAACTTTTCAGATGCATGCAGTGAATATGCATCACTGCCAGATGGATTGACAGTAGTTTTACTCCTGACAACCACTATACTCTGCACCCACCAACAGGGCTACAAGCCATATTTAATTTTGCCACAAATTTACTTAACACCAGCAAGGATGCAGCAGACCTTTTAGCTCTTTATTTTCAGGGTTTCACTGTCTAGTTAGAAAGCATGGCAAGGTAAATTTACATGCAATGAGCTTCAGGTTCCTGGCAAAAGAAGCATTCAGATGGAAAAGTATCTATTGCTAGGTAAAAAGGTGCCAGCCAATATACTGACTACATGGATCATTCTTGAAAGGCTACAGCATTCCATAAGTGGTTTATTTTTTTTCCCCAGCATTAAAAACAATAAATAAACCCAGACTGCCAAAATTCTGTACATATGTGTGTTTTGGCATTTTGTCAGCAGGGTCTCGGAGCACAGGATGTCCATTATGCGAGTGCCTCTGATGTGGCCTGGTTTGGAATGCTGATCTCAAGGCTGGGATTGCACTCTGAAAGCCAGTCCTTCATCTGTAAAGGCCTCATCTAAAGGTCTACTGAAAAGAGTATTTCATTTCTGTGTGCTTTGAAAACATAATCCCCCAGTTTTAAAATTTAGTTACCACCACTGTATTCTCAAATTATTCACAGTAAAATTAGAGCACATCTTTCCTTCCTATATGCATTCTTAATTAACATAACTACTGCTGGACAATAGTCCCAAACTACGAAGCCATATCACATGGATAATGCAATGCTTTCTTTAGGACTCAAATTCTCTATAGACAAGAGGAAAGATAAAAGACTAGCAACAACTCTGATTTTGAAAGGTTTTTCTTTATCAGATTTCATCATTTATATGGGGTTTGGTTTGAGTCTGAGGTTTTTTTCCACAGAAGGAAAGACAGATTAAAATATATTTAAGAATGATGTAAACAACTAAAAATAGCATAGCTTGGAACAAGAAAGGAAACCTTTAAAGAGAAAAATCTACTTAGGCGTAGCAAGCTTGTTTCATGAGATAGTAAAAGTATTTGCATCTTGAAGCCAGAGGACCTATTCCAAGGAATCCTGCATCACATCTTTTCAGCTAATCTCACTTCGCTGGAACACAGGGGTTATCACTCTACCACTTTCAGAAACACAGAAACCAGAGAGGCGTTTAAGTACAAGACTCTGCTTTTACAGTTAGAAAGGGACATCTGTCATACAAGTACAGTTTGCTGACATGGTTATTACTGAAAGAGAAAACACAGGTGAAGATGTTCTTTCCAACCCCAACCTATAAGGACTGAAATGCATTTTGCCTTCATTCCATGTATTGAATTCACCTAGTAACACGAGTTCTGTTCAGCCCTTGCTGCCAAGAATACACCACTACAGGAATGACTATCAAAACATGGGCCTAAAACCAGCAACTAGTATATGTAAAAATGTAGTAATTTTAATAGCACAAACATGTTACTCAGTACATCAAGTGTTTCTCAAAACTGTTGGTATAAAAAGAGACTGTGAAAGAGATGTACACTGTGATTATTATCAGGTATGCACTGATCTCTCCACTTAATTCTGAGCCTGACTTCTCACCTTGGTTTACTCCAGGAGAGTAACTGGCACTTGTCTGAAACTGCAAATACACAGAATGGCCCAATGCTCTGCAGCAGAGAGGGGGAAAAAAAGAAAAAAAAGAACATTTCCAGTTATTTTTGGCAGAAGAAAAAATATCTAGGGGATCACTCTGTGCAAATCCTCCACTTCAAGGCTCCACATATCCTTGTGCACGGGGTTTTCAGAAAGATCTGTCATCTTTATTGCTCGAAGAACAGGCTCAGGACTGCAGGACCGCACCAAACCCATCACCATTACGTACTTCCCTAAAAAAACAAGAAAGTGCGAAATCTAATTAGCCTCTATTTTCATTCAGAAAGCTAAGTATTTTAAAGAAAGTAGTTAAACAGTTTGAATTAAAACTGCCAATTCTTGCAAGAAAACTCAAGGAACTAAGATTGCTTAGATCTGAATTTCTGAAAAAGGCTTCATGATCTGTACAGCTGTTTTACAGTATTTTGCTAGATTTTCACATCCACTAGGAGCTAAAACCAGCGTGATTCCTCCTTCCACCACACAACTGGAGGGAGGACCATTCAGAAGACTGAAAATTAAGCAACTCCTGCAATGCTGCAGTCCAGCACTTGCTCAGTTGAATTAGCAGTGCCGGTGAAAGGAAGAAAAAAGTAAATAAACGAACAAGTAAATACTATCCTTGCTCCTAAACTCACAGCTCTTATCTGCAACATCCCAGTTTGATCAACCATTGGCTTTAACCGTGAAGAACTGAAAACAGGCCCTGTCTTTACTGGAACTCGTAGGGGAAGGCCGTGTCTTTGTACCGAGCCACAAACACACTCCCCTGCTGCAGCACACGCTGCTCCTTCTGACTGCCACAGCAGCACAGCTTTTTCAGGATGCCTCTTGCAGGAAGGCTGGTGTACGTGAAAGGACGGCTGTGCAGCTGCGCTAGCTTTGCGCGCCCCAGGCACGTACTCGACACACACCCGCTCCCGGCAAGCCTCCCGCCTTCGGACAAGGGGAGCAGCAGCACCCCCGTGCACACGAGCCTGGAGGAGCCGCAAGTGACGGCCCACCATGCAAGGGAAAGAGGCCCCGCAGGTGCTGCGTACCGCGCCCGCCTCCCGGTACCTGCGCTGAGGCAGGGCCGCCCCTTGGGCACCTCCTCCACCCCCAGCACGGTGAAGAGGCCGCTGTCATCACGCAGCCGGGCCGAGCCGCCGCGGGCTCTCCCGCGCTCCACCTCCAGCACGGTGCCCTGCATCCACACTGCCCGCAGGCACAGCGGTGCCCGACCCGCCTCCGCCCGGCCCAGCTGCCACGTCCCACCGTCACCCCGCACCGCGCCCCGCAGCTGGGCGGCCAGCACCTTCACCGGCGGCCCCGGAGCGCCCCCGGCCATGCTGCGCCGCGGGGGGGCCGCCGGTGAGAGGACGCGGGTGCCCACGGCCGCTGAGGGAGGAGACGGGAAAGGCGGGAAGTGGCGCACGCCCCGCCCCAGCGATAGACGGCGTCGGCGCCGTAACGACGGCTGGAGGTCGGAGGGCCCTGCATCGGCACCGGAGGGGAGCCATGGGGACGCCTGACCGCCGGGCGGGGAGAGAGAGCCCGGCCCCAGAACTTAGAAATAAAGATCGGGGTAGCGTCCCGCTTACGTGCTGGCTGGGCTGCACCCCGCGTCTCACTGACACGTAAAGGGCGGCATTCTGAGGAGCGGTGCTGTGATCGTGATGGTGCTCCTGCTCGCCCCCGCCCTTGTGTGGTAAACCAGTTGCCGATGAGGGCGGAGGCAGCACGAACACCCCTCCTTCAGCACTGGACAAGGGCAGCCAGCACTTCTGCGTTAGAAACAAATACAAGGCTTGTATGGGAAGTAAAGTACTTGCCGGGGGTGTGCTGCGTTCAGTCCAAACCGCAGCCAAAGGAGGCTGCTCCCAGGGGCTTTGCCTCCTCCCAACAAGGCCACAGCTGCGCCATGTCTTATCCGCGGCCAGCAGCCCCTTCCACCGGGGACTTGACCTCACCTGAATCATTTCACCTCAGATCAGTCCACGATCGACCCCTCTACGTGCGAAAAACAGAGAACACCTGACCCAGCGGTTTGGTTTGAGCACAAAACGCTTTCTGTCGTGTCCCAGCACCACCTGAGCGAGGCCCGGCCGCCCTGCAGGCCGGATTCTGCCCCCTGCGCCCGCCCCAGTGTGACACAGGGATACCGGCCTGTGCCTCCACACAGGCTGTCCGAATTTATTCCTTGTCGGTTTATATTACAGATAGGCTTTGCTGTAGTCTGAAATCCTTGGAATGTTACGGTTTCCTTTGGGGCGGGTGGGTTGACATTTCATTTAGAAAATAAGCAAGAAATAAGCTAATAGAAAAACAGGAGATTGGAACAAAGAAAAAGAAACGAATTAGGAAAACCAAGGGGACAGATTCCTCAATTTCACAAGTCGTTACCTACAAAAGTGCAAAATGGGTAAAAATGCAGAGAACTGACTCCCCTGCAATAGTTCTTCTTTAAAGCAGATTTTGTTCTCCCTTAAAATAGCCAGTTACTTTATTTTAAATTTCCAGTTGTGTTTTGATTAGCAAAATACATCAAAAGGCCTTTTTTTTCTACTTACCCAGCATGTTATGAATTATTTATTCAGTATATCTTTTTTGCAGAGATATTTTCTGTTTAGAGACATTCTGTAAATGGAACTTCATTCCTTTTATAGTGTAAGGAAGCAGTTAACTTTTTGTTACCATTTACAGTAAGAATAAAAGATAGTATTGATAATAACAGTAAAGACATCTAAGCACAATACAGAATCATGTAATCTGGCAATCAAATCATACGGCTTACAGGAATAGAAAGACATTAGATGGTTACTGTATATGAATGTAAATTTGAGCAAGGCTCACGGGAGTATTTGTAATTTATGCCCCTAAGCTGTAGTCACTTGACAGCATCAATATTTAGTTTCACATAAAAAAAAATTTAATTGTGCCAAATATTGATAAAAGTATTGTATTCCTATTTGTTACTGTATAATAGGAGGGTCTAATGATTATTAAGCCATTAAATCTACAGATGAAGGCAGGACCCCTACAAGGGTGTAATCTCCAGGAGAGGCTAAAAGGTCCCTTTTAAAAGATTTTCCTTTAAGAAACTGTTATAAGAAGAAGAGCGAAAGCACTGATGATCTGTACCAAGAAGTGGATTTGTTTTCCTAAACCAGAAAATCCTTATCTTTCAGTAAAATGTGAAGTTATACTGAATTATCCGCAAAGGTCTCATCAAAGAACTGGCTCAGCTCAGCATGGGAGACACATTCTGCAGCTGCAGGGAAAATGTCTGATGCCTCAAACAGACCGTTTTCTGGAGATGATCCCACAGTGTTCATCTTGTTTTAAGTGTAGGAAGCCCAGCACTCAGTTGGAAAAGGCAATGAGTAGGTGGCTGGCAGGCTGCAAAACACACTGGGTTAAACTTGAGCACATTTTCTGAGAGCATGCTGGGTGAGACAGAGTTTTGGTTTGCATAGATTAAAAAGAAGGAATCTTCTTCTGCCTACTGCTACAATACATGCCTTTCTTCAAAGCAGTTTTCAAGGACATTATTCCTCATGCTGACATGCACGAGATGCTGTCACAGTACACGAAACAAAGGTCAGACTACACACAGACAAGATAGTCCAGAGTGTAGCAGGAGCCAGATCTTCCTCAATTACTCTGGCACTGTTTTTTTGGCATGGTGTCAAGAGAACTTAGAAATCTGACCCATGAACAGAGATTTTCAAAGAATCAGCAACTTGAATTTTCTTTCCAACTCAGACCTTTTCACCCTCTCACTGACAGTACTACTTAAAATGGAACCAATTCTCTGCTCCCCTCTCTAATTTGGTAAAAGGCTGATACGCAATCAGAAAAATCCTTCTCTCTCTTGGCCAGAAATTGATATTTTACAATCTTTCATCCTACCCAGAAGAGTTTTGAAAAAGATCTCCCTCCCAGTCCACTGGTCAGTGTGTACAGAAAAGGTTCTTACAGAATCATGGAATGGTTTGGGTTGGAAGGGATCCCAAGATCATCCAGTTCCAACCCCCTGACATGGGCAGGGATGCCCATGTCACCCAAGGCTCTGTCCAGTCTGGGCTTGAACACTGCCAGGGATAGAGCATTTACCACTTCTTTGGGCAACTTGTTCCAGTGCCTCACCACCCTCACAGTAAAGAACTTCTTCCTTGTATCTATCCTGAACTTCCCCTGTTTTAGTCTGAACCCATTGCCCCTTGTCCTATCGCTACAGTCCCTAATGAAAAGTCTCTCTCCAGCATCCCTGTAGGCCCTCTTCTTCAGTTTTATTTCTCAGTTTCTCTTTCCTAGTACTGAGAAGTCATTAATTGGATTTCAAAAAAAGTTGTTGTTTTTTTTGTTTGTTTTGTTTTCTGGTGTTTTTTGTTTTTTAGATTTAGAATCCAAGCAATCAATATTTATATTTTAAAAAGAAATAATTTTAGTATTTTCTGAATACTTGCTTTAGCAACAAGGCTACCTGGAAGCTCCACAGATGAATGGAAGAAAAGTCACAAAGTGTGGAGCTGATAAATACATGGATCATAACAGCAATGTCAGAATGGCCCACAGATGCCCATAAAACACATCCTATAGAAAAACTTGTTTGTGGTAGCCCAAAAGCTGAGGGATTTGAGTGTGAAGGGGACAGGCCAATGGCTGCTCCTCACCTGCTGCAACCTGCTGCTCTGTGTTAGCATCTCCTACAGACGCTGGCTGCCCACAGTCACAGAGTAAACTGCAAAGTGATATGATTGTGTCTTTTATATAGAAGAAGCAGCTAAGGAGCTAAGCATGACAGAAACAATAAAACATTACTTTGTTAAAACTCCGTAAGTAAGAAGAGGGATGTAAGACAAACGGTCTTCATTTCCCTGGTATTCATATGAAACTTCACTAAAGGACTAATTTTAGCACAGACAAGAACTCTTAAGTTTCACTTCTAGGAGACCACCCTAGTTTATGCTTATTTTCTTTTACTGAACACAGAACTACATGAAGCAATCACAGGAATATACAATTCACTTGTTTCCTGGTGTTTTGTACTGCATAATAGATGCAATGTGGACATGTTTTTATTTATTTTATTTTTTTAGCAGCCTTCCAGTATCTGAAGGGGGCCTACAGGGTGCTGGGGAGGGACTTTTCATCAGGGACTGTAGTGATAGGACAAGGGGTAACGGGTTAAAAGTTAAACAGGGGAAGTTCAGGTTAGATATAAAGAAGCAGCTCTTTACTGTGAGGGTGGTGAGGCACTGGAATGGGTTGCCCAAGCAACTTATGAATGCTTCATCCTTGGCGATGTTCAAGGCCAGGTTGGATGGAGCCTTGAGTGACATCATTTAGTGCGAGATGTCCCTGCCCATAGCAAAGCAGTTGGAAGTAGATGATCTTAAGGTCCTTTCCAACTCTAAGTATTCTATGACTCTAAGCTGACATGCTGGATGAAGTCTGGAAAACCATCCTCATCCTTCATTTATCTTTTTGTTTAGTCTATCTTATCATCATGGAATTTAATTAATGGTTTGAAATTAATACATCAGTGGGTTGGAATTAATGGGTCAGAAGTTGGTCATATTTGCGTCCCTAACCTGAACTTCAGCTGCTTGTAATTTATGCTTAGGGACTGATCAGTCTGGCATATGGATGTTAATTATGTTTGAGCAGCAATTTCAAAAGACCTGGAGGCAGGCAAGTCGACTGCTGAAATAAGAAAACTCTAGGTGCAACCTGCCAAAGCTTTAGTCAGCAGGGAGGTTTTAGAAGTGACTTGGACAAGGCACGTAAATATGAGCGACAGCAATCATAATATGACTACTAACAACAAGAAGAGTCTGGTCTCTCCTGTAGTGTTGTCCTGCCAAAACTGCATGGGAGTCACTTTAAAATAAGATGAACTAACTTTTGTGGCAAATGCTATCAAGTAAACCGTTCACAAGGCACCCTCTCGTGCTCTTCTTTCGTGAGAACCTAATACAGATGCTCTACGTTACATGTTAGCATATGCTCAGTGGAGTCAGCAGAGGATTACAGTAAGAATCTTCCTGCAGCTGCCAGAGATGCCAGTTGCACCCAGTATCTCCTGGAAAAACAGAGGAAAAACATCATCTGGCTCAGGCACTTCCTCAGTGGAAACCTCAGCTTGTATAGCCAGCCCTAACATGAGAAATTATTTATTTCATTGCTCTCACCATCACACAGACTTAACCAGTTCCTGTCACTCACCACACATCCCTACTGACAGTAACCTACAGGCTATGAAAAGAGCAGTGCTCTCCAGCTTAGCTGCCTCATCTCCTTTACAAAGAATACTTAGAGGAAATGCTTAGAGAGAGCTCTAGGCACATTGTGCAGAAGTGGGTGTCACCTGTTTATTTCTTTCCATGCTGTAACTATGCTGGTATGTAACTAAAATAAATCAGCATTCTTTGGATTCGGACTATCACATGATGAAAGAAAAAACCAAAAAGGATAATCATAGTCTTTACCGGTATTGCTTGCTGCTGTGGAAATAGGATGTACAGCTGGATTCCAGATGAGCTTATTCAAACTCCTGTCCAAGAAAAAAGAACTCTTTTTAAACAGGAAATATGAATGTCATCCAAAGCAGTATATCTTTGTCCTGACTGAAGACAGTAGCTAGGAGACTTCAGTCATTCAGCCTTTCTGACTTCATTTCACTTCATAAAAGAACTGGATATTTAGGAGAAACTTAACAGGACTGGAAAGACCCTATAACCAGTGTAGGGGAATACAGATCACAGTATCCTCCCTTGACAGCTGCTGGCTTTGCATAAATATAACTCTGATCAGGACTGTCAGCATCCAGTTCATCCAGTGGAGTGACAGCAGAATAATTTTCCTAAAGAAAAGTAACCAGAAGAGTGGCATTTTATTTTTCAAAACTTGAAATCAAACATTAGAAATATAAATAGAGGCCTAGAGGCCAGTAAGGCTGAGTCGTTCCAGCTGTTCCAGAGCATGCACTGGCAGGGTTCTGCAATATTCAAGGCCTGTTCGAAGATTTATGAAATTAATTTCTGCTGCTTAGAAGGGAGAGAGGCTTTTACTAATAGTCAAATTTTCAAGCAGGCAAGATCTTTTTCAGGTCTGATCAAAGAGACCATCCTTCTCTACATGCCTTATCTTGTTTGAACCGAAACCATCACAGCTACATCACTACCAATCAAGGTAATTTGAAATTAATCAAATGTTAGGACAGGATTGAAAGGAGTTCAGAGCTTTAATACAAGCACACAGGAATTTTATAGCAGTCTCACACTCAGCACACACCTCGCTGTGTGAGGGAGAATTTTGTGGAGTCTCCAGAACACAGACATTTGATAGCAGTTCGGTTGCAGCTGCAGGGCACACAGCCAAGCAGACCAGTCAGCTGGTTTCTAGCAGCTGAAAACTCGTGTGAGAAGTCAATACTTCTCACTATTCTCCATGCTTCAGCTGATATGTTTTTCACTTGTAATCCCATGGAGCATCACCAGAGACACAGATGTGGTGACTGTCCTTAACCAAATTTTGCTCAGAGGTCAGAGAATCTCCATGTAAAATGGCTGCATTTATTTTCTGGGATGCTGAACAGCTGGTGTCCACACTCACCTGGTGCTGGCAGTAATACTGGGATGAAAAGAAGAAATGGCCTTGAATGGGAAGAAAGCTGCTAAGTGCTGAGAGGGAAGGCACTGGCACTGGTACTTCAGAAAGCATGAGCTAAAATCATAGCTAAAGGAACACGGGCCTTGTGCTGCTCTGCAGCAGGGAAGTGGAGTATGAACTCAGAACAAACAGCTGAATGACTGAAAACGCAAAAAACATATGAAGAGGAAATCAACAGCAGTGAAACTTTTGTTTAAAGCTGCTCAATAATAGCACTCACATGCTACTATGTACTTAGATGGATTTGGGCCTAAATAAGCTTAGTTTTCAATCTCTTACATTATGGCATGCATTTGGTAGAGGAAGGTTCAAAACTGGCAGTAGTTACAAGCCCAGACATGGCATTTATTGCCATACCACCTACATATAGCAACTCACTCCCCCAGCTACTGGTATGAATGAACAAATGTTGGCATGTACAATAACGTCAATTTTGGTGAAAGTCACATTAGTGTATGGGCTATACAAGGCCCGTTTATCTCTTAACAGGTCTAAGAGAGGGTATAAAATGGTAAGTAAAATCACGGAATTCTTCCTAAATCAGGACATTCAATGTATAATTGCTGAAATACATTTTCACATTCTTAGGCTTCTTTGTTAAAAAATCAAAACACAAGATTGCATGAGTCAACTGGGAGACATAAGTTCAGCTTAGAAAGACCTCTACAACTCATATGGAAATGTCACATTTTAAAATATAATTTGACACTGAAATGTCACAAACTGCCTCCACCTCTTGATTTACGTGATTTTAATCACAGGTTCTAGTTTCTAGTCTCACAGAATCTTTTATTAAACACTATGTTGAAACTCTCTAATTAAGACCCATCTCTTTCTACTAAGCCCATTTGACCCCATGCAGGGTCAAATATGAATTTGCTGGAATGAAGGTCAGACTTTTATTGCTGACATTTGAAGTGTTGAATAACCATCACTGACAACTGATCCACAAGTACTTAGTTTCTGCTAAGGTAAGTAAATCTACTAGTGCTAAAACATTTGCATCAGCTCATTCCAGTGAGACTCCAGACCTTGTATTAGGAACTAAAACATGAAAACAAAATGAATCAGAGGAACATATAAAGAAATTGTGAAAAAGACCCACTAGTGGTTGTGACGAAGACTGCAGTGAGGCAACTATACAAATAATTATTTATCTGAATAAAGTTAAATTATTAATGAGTGATATTAAAAATACACACATATGGCTAAAACGTAGTTGTAGAACACAATGGTTGTTTCTAAAGGTAGCTCTATGTAGAGCAGCCCTCCAAACCAAACAACAAAACTTGAACTTCAAATGCAACCAAAAAGGAACTCTTTGGAGATTCAAAAATACTGAAGCCAAAAGCTTTAGCAAGCTCTCAGCTTATCATGAAAAGCGGCAATAAATGATAAATGCAAAACCAGTGTGCCTTATTTTCAAAACCTGACAAGCCCACAAAACCAGACTTGCTGTACTGCACTCTACTGCAAAAGCCAACAGAGCCCATTTATTCAAAACAGAAACTGGAAATACTTTTAAGAGCTGAGTAGGAGACATCAGTTCAGTGTAGATAGTGTCTCAGATTCATGCAAATGTCACGGAGCATGAAGTGGCTGTGCAGAGCTGGCATGACCTGTGCAATGTTTGCCTACACTTTTAGAGTTCTGACATTCCAAACATCAAGCACTTACAATCAAATAAGTCCAGATTTTGTACAGGAGCATTTGAAGACATGTAGCTCTGCTACAATTTGAACAGATATGAGTTTTTAGCTATAGACAATTCAAAATGGAAAGTAACAGCATGCAACCTCAATTTGCAAGGCAAAGTTCATCAGAGTACTCCAGCTTAGTTGCCGGTTACAGCTTCATTTGTGAGAAACTGCAGGATGAAAGTGAAAGGCATAAAGCAGTTCCTTTTTCTCATCTACAGATCTCTAGCCTGACTACTTAATCTAAACTCTTAAAACAGAATACTGTGATTACTAACAAATACTCCTAACAGATGTGGGTTAGGTATTTTCATTTTCATTGTTTTCATAGATTTTAACGCAGAGTGAGAACTGAATAGTTGAACCTATTGTCTGACACAGACCACTGATTTATTTGCATTCTGGTACCTCTGGCTCTTTCATTGCTGGGAACTCAGTGGTGTTTCTGTCCACTTCAGACCACAAGAGCCTCCAACAATCACCAGTGGAGCTAACGAGGCTGAAGCACACGCAGTATTGTGTTCACACTGGCATTTGATGCAACCCCTTTTATACCCATTTCTGCTTAATCAAATACTTGGGTGAATATCTGGGTGATGGCAAAAATACCCTTCAGGCCCCTTTTCTGTCCTTTATCCATGTTGGTTAACAGTAGTTAACCATATTGATAAAAGAATTAATAGCTTATTGCAGATGTTTTTCAAATGCAGCTGGGTTGGCCGCAATTACTGCCTGTTTCCAGTGCTTGGTAAAATTAAACATTCAGGTATATAGGTTAGATTCAGCATATATAACGTGGATAGAGCTCATGAAATACTGTAGCTGGCCCCATTAAATTACAGTATATACTACCTATAAAACCAGCACAGCTTGGTATCACTCTATTGATTCTTCTGACTTAGGCCCTGTTCTGATGGTACACAGTGCCTTCTGAGACATGCTACAGACTTTAAACCTTTTTTTTGCATCTGCCTGAGTAATGGTTGTAAATGACTTGCAAAATAAAGGCTGGGAGAAACAGTCCTTATTAAGAAAATCTCTAAAATTCAGTTACAGGAGTGTTCATTTAAATAATGCCACAATTTACTCAAAGCTGGCAGTATTTGGTGAATGTGCCTTTTGCTTCTGGCTACTTTCCCTTCTGTTTCTTATAAATGTCATTGTACTACCCTGGATACTGGCTGCACACATGATTGGCTGGGGAGAGCAGAAATTCCAGCCAAAGAAACATAACTGAAAGTACTTAGAGAATCTTTTTCAGTCATCCTCTGATCTGTAAAATAGATAGATACATTTATTCTAAAGGCTGCGTTTCCCAGCTGTAAAACAATAGAGCTTCCTCCACCAGTACTTCTGGTATCTCTGTCACACAGCTGTGGAGCAGTTCAAATTGATAACATTTGTAAAGAGTACTTGTCATAAAAGCAGCACTGCCATGAAGTTCTCACTCCTAAACTGTGGGGAAAGTTTAAGTTTCTGTTCTTGACTTCAAAGCAGTTTGCAGTTTTGCAATGATCTCTAACTGCAGTTTCTGGTCTGTAAGCTTGCATTAACCTCATGAAATTCCTGGTATGTGAGTAGGAAAGTGTGTACTGTTGCTTTGTTGTTTCAACAGTAAAGTTACAGGCAGAACACTTAGGAGCAATGCTTTTATCTTTCCTGGTAGCCATTTCTCATGCAGGCACATACTGAAGAACAAGTTTCCATTATGGGTTTCATTTCACTGGTTTTCATTCACATGTTCTCTGTAAAAGCCTGACTATACAGCACCTCAACTTAATATCTCTGAAGTTGTATCTTTGCAGCTCTGCATGAATGGGCAGACTGTGCATTTCAGAAGGTAAGAAACGAACAGGATTTGCATGAAAAGGCTTTTGGAATGTGGCAAGTTGTATCCTGGGTCAGCTCTGGTCTTCCGTCCCGCTCAGGGAGAAAGGAGCTTCTGCCTCCCTTCTCCCTCCTCCAAGGGCTACAGCTTGGCTGGCTACTGTTTGACCTCTGTGGAAGCAGGTTAGCTCTAATCATAGAAGCACAAGGTTCCTGTGGAGGTGGGATGAGACATCTAGATTGCAGATCTAGAAAATTCAGAGATTTATCTAATTTGGCCAGATGCCTCAAGAGGAAGAAGTGCTCCCCTGGTTGCAGAGCTGTCTCTGATTACCCACTGCTTGGGACTTAAGTACTTACTGCTTCCTTCCTTTTTCCTTCAGTGTGCACAGACCCTGCATTAAAAGCTTCTCATTCAGAAGGAAAGGGAATTCTATTCTGCTGCAATTCTAAAGCAATAGATGACTCAAATCTGGGAGGCATTTCAGCAAAGCAGACAGGAAATGCTGCATAGTCACAAAATGTTTGTTGCATGCACAAAAACTGAGACTACTCTCTGCCTTGTGAGTGAAGAGGTTGGGCATCAATTCCAAACATGGGGAATACTCATTTAACCTCATCAGGATACATGCTATATTACAGTATATTCTAGTTCACATTCTCATCTGAAATATGGTTACATTAAAAATTTTTTTTTTAACAGAAAACACCAATTCAGTATTGTTTTTCCTTGTCTCAGTTTTGCAAGAGTTTGAGTTTCATGGGAAAACTGTCACTATTTTTTCAAGCTAAATGAAATAATAGGGCTTTGAAATAGTTCTCAGCCCTTCAGGGATTTCATTAGAGACATTTTCTTTAAAGGGATACCATCAGCTTTTCAACCTCATCAGTTTTATCCAACAGTTTACCAGTGAGGGCATTTGTGGGAATGTTGGCATTTCAGGTTTAAATGAGGGAAATTCAGGCTCAGTTTCCCTCCTGGCTTAAAGGGACTCAAGGACATGCTTGTCAAGCTCATTTTGAAATGATGACCTTACCATAAGCCCATAGAAGGAAACATTCTCTGGTCTTCTCATGAACTTGCTTCAGTTCACAGAGGGGCATTTGAGAGCCATTCACCTACAGAAAGAACAGGACTTGCCTTTAAGCCTTGAGATTGGGGCACTGATTTGAGAGGTGAGCCACAGAATTCTGGGCCAGCTTCACATACCACTTATGTACTTTATCTAATAATTGCTTAACATACAGTATGTAACTGCACTCAGAGAAGGCACCAGAATCCAGTGTTTCCCACTCACAGGTGAGTGCTCTAGCTGTTAACCTCCAAGCCTCTCTTGGCTAACAAATACTCCTCCTTCCCATTCAAACAGGAGAGACCTCTACTTAGTAGTCAAGACACCTTCCAGAAAATGAGGAACCAAAGTTTGCCTGCCCTCTTGCCGAGCAGGGACACAAAGCTCACTTGTCCACATACTGAAGAGGTCTTCTATGCACTATCAGCTGCCCCAGCAACGCTCTCTTGGCTTGCTCCATTTTTAAAGGACTGCCATTCTTCAAAGACCAATTTTTGAACAGCTCACAAGTCTGTAGGCAACAGTTCCGTACTGGCTGCTTGCATGGCATACTGGCTGCTTTGGATCTCCTTTCAGGGAAACTCAGCTCTCAATGTGCACCACAAAGAACCATAAATGGGCCCAACAATTTATCTTAGAAACATCAAAACTCTGTAGGGCGATGCTCAATGTTGTGGCATACTTTTGGCTTTTAGCCTAACTAATTAGATCACCAAACAGTCTGTTTCACAGCAGGGCTTAAATCCATGTGCTAATTCATTGCTCAGGCTAGAATAGACACTACTGAAAATAACCTGGATGATAAAATAACCACATGACAGGAAGAATTTTCAATAGATTGACTGAATGCTCACACATTTGCAGCAATCATGACCCTTTTCTAAAGATCAACTCGTGACAGATAATGATAAATAATAACAGAAAGATAGTAATGATGTTGAGAACTCTGAGCCTGTAATTACTTGAGCAGTAATATACTGGAATGCTTTTACTAGAAGTCTTCAGCATGCGGGGATGAAACCATGATTTTGCCGTCCAGTAGAGGGGGCTTGGCAGTAAGTTTTCTAAACACAAACCCAAATGGTTTCTTTGGAAATTGAGTAATATTAAAATTAAACTGACTTTTATAGGAACTTGCATAGTATTAGAGATAAAACCAGAACTTCCTACAAACAAGAGATGGAAATATAAATAGACACAATTCAAACTGAGCATTGTTCTGGCTATCTTTGTTTCCCTTATTTCTCAGTGTGGCTTTTCTGTTTTGGCTGAAAGCCCTTGCAGTTATACCTTACAAGCACAGTGTGCAAGTAAAGAAGCTTTTGTTCCTAATTCTTTTGAATAGCTGAGTCCAAGTTCCTATTAAACCTGTCCCTGTAATATATGTACAAGAAAAAAACAGGGAAGACATTGAGGTAAACTCCTGGTGGAAAGTTTTCCAAGCCACCACAAAGGTGTGTATTTGAAGGCAGGACATGTCATCTGACTGGTCCAGGAGTTTGCAGCACAGTTATCTTATTATTAAATTAAATTATTCAATCTGGATGGCCACAAGAGCCACTGGCAACCTCACAACATGGGTGAGGCCAAAGCCATGGATGTAATCCAAAGTGGTGGTGTACAGAAGCACATTTAAAGCTAATGCTCAGTGTTAAGTTGCACATGGTGTGATTTAAGACAAAAGAATGACATAAATTTCTCTTGAAATCAAAACAGGCTAACTAGTCTTCTGGTAAATTCCTGGTTTACATGGTTAATTGAATTTGTCCCCCAGATACTGTTTCCTTGCTCAATTTGTTCACACAGAGGAAAAGTGCATGCAGGTACATTTGAATACCTGGGAATTATATTCATTTATTAGTTTTGATGAATAGTATTTACTAGTATGAGTACTTGAATGGCACTTTTCAGTCCTGTTCAAAATCTGATTTTTTATTCCTAGTGAGAAATAAAACTAGCTGCCAATTTTAATGACAGGTTCTGGGAAATGTAATTATTTTTACCTCTGTGGCTCCAGCTTCTGGTGAAGGAGATATTGAAAATAATGATGCCCTAGAGTAACTTAAAATGAAGTTCATATATGAAGCAGAAGGTGCAAATGACTCAACATGGTCAATAAGGCTGTAACACTTTCCCTGGCTGACGTGAGCAGGGTTGTGCTGTTACACATGCAGCAGTGTCCTATCTCAGGGATGCTGGTAGGTGCAGCCCTGCAGCAGCCTGGGCCCTGCTTCTTAGCCCACCTCGCTGGTCATTCTGGTGAGCTCTTCCCAGAAGGTTGGATCTCAGCAGACGCTCCTTGTCTGTGGGGTACAGGAGTCGCTTCCCACATAGCCCAGACATTTTCCTTAAGTACTAATACGCTTCTAAAAAGAGTGCATGGGTGAGGAGGAGAATTCTGGTCACCTGGTGAAATAAAACTATCATTTAGTGTGGGTACCAGATCTAAAAGTTAAGATCTAAAGTTAAGCCTTCTCCCTGGAACTGCAGTGGCATAACACCATATTTCTGATAGCAAAGATGGGCTGCGAGGGTTACAGTAGTCCATTGGGAGGAGAGGGATGTGGCAGGTCACTGTGTGTCTTCAGTCCCCAAACCAGGATCCCAGTGCACCAGCTCTGCTACATGGTGATCCTCAGTGCCTCCTGCCTTTGATTCCCCTTATCCATAGCACATCTGCAACGCGTCCACCCATGGCTCTCAGTTCCTCCACTCCTGGGACCTGGAGTCCTCCATATTCTTTGCCCTACTTCTCTAAACCCATTTCAAAGCCTCTCCCTTCTCTATAGAGCTGCTTTCTACTCACAAAATAAAAATATCCAGCCTTCCACACCAGAGCATCCCTTCCATAACCCAACAACCCTGGGCTACGTATCTATCTAGACCTTCCCTTTCTGCCTGCCTGGAATCACACCAGAGCTGCTGTCTCCTAACACTCAAGCACCCCCTGCACTGTTCCTGCCTTTTAGCTCACTCCTTGGTGTCAGGTTCCCCAGTGCAGCCACTGGGTTCCTTTGGCTTCTGCAATAATCTGAGTTCCTTCCTGGCACCAGCTCTTTGGGTATCCCCTCCTTGGGTGCACTTGTAAAAACTCTGCCTCCTGCTTTTCAAATGGAGGATTTCAAAGCCTAACAAATCCTCCAGAATTCACAGCTGTAAGAGCAGCAAAAGAGGACTGGTCTAAAGAAAAGCAACTTGGTGTCAGCTTTCATAAAGCTGAGGCACCACATAGCACTGCCCTGTGTAGTACTGGAGAGGACTGAGGAAGAGAAAAGAGAAGAAAGGTGGGCAGTTATGGGAATTTGCAAGAAAAAAAAGCTTCTACTTTGATGTTATGACCTGAGTCAAAATACAAGGAGGCTGACTTCCCGGAAAGGAAGTTCACTAACAAGAAATCACAGATAACTTTCAGATGCTAAACTGAAAACTCTGGAGGAGAAGACAGACTTTAATTCTCAGAATAAAATCTGTACAAAGGATACTTAATATCAGAGAGAGAAAGAAAGCAAATGACAGAGAGCATCTTGAAACTAAAAGAGGTATTAAACAGAAATTACAGGAAGCAATTAGAAAATATCAGGCTGGAAAGCAGAAAAAAGCAAAGAGCGGAGTAAATTCTAAACCTGAGACATTGGGATTTCTTCACACAGAGAAAGGTCAGGTGGAGACAAACTCCAGCAGGATAATGGAAGAAGCCAATAAGGAATTAGCAAGGACTAGCACAGAGGAAGCACAATCAGTTGGAAAAAATAAGCAAAAGGACTGTGAACTGGAGGAGAAAAGACACTAGATGAGGAAAGAAAGGAACAACAGAATAAATGTCACATCGGATAAAGAACAGCCCATTCTAACACAGCTCATGGGAAACTGCAAATCTCCCAAATCTGCTTTAGTAACTAACAATGCCAAGTTCAAAGCCATGTGGGCACAGAACTTTTCATATAGAGAGGCAGGTTCCAAATGCAGTAAGGAAAGCATTATTGTAATAACAATAATAATGTACCACAATTATGAGCCCAGAGGAGTAAGATGACATCTGACAGCTTTGAACATAAAATACTCTAGGGCAGGTGAGACTCCAGATGCTGCTGAGCTAAAACTACTAGACATACCAAAATTTCTTCATGTGAGGGTGCTGAGGCACTGGCATAGGGTGCCCAGAGAAGCTGTGGCTGCCTCACCCCTGGCAGTGTTCAAGGCCAGGCTCGATGGGGCTTGGAGCAACCTGGTCTAAAGGAAGGTGTTCCTGCCTGTGGCAGGGGGTTGGAACTGGATGAGCTTTAAGGTCCCTTCCAACCCAAACCATTCTATGATTGATTCTATGACTGCTATTTCTGTTATTTTAACAAAACCATAGTTTCTTCAAGCTCAGTTCATCTTTGCAAAAATGCTAATTCTTTGAAGGAACAGTAGTACAGTAGAAAACGTAGAAAACTATAAGCAAATACATAATTGCATATTCACACACACACTCTTTAAAATAAACTCCCCAGTCACTCCTGAGTCTTCTTGCACATGAAATGAAAACAAAGAAAAGTCAATTTTTAGGCCACCAAGAGACGCAGATAAGTGCCCAGTTAAAGTATATTAATGTAAGTCCCAAAAACTTTCACATGAAGGTCTAACAAAGATCCAAGCAGACTGCTTAGCAGGCATGGGTCACTGGTAATCAGACAGCTTAACAAGAAATCCAGTCTTGTTGGTCTACTATGAGATTACTACCTTAAGACAACAAAAAATGATGGGCCATATGGTCAGTTTGGTTCCCTCAGAGATGAATGGAGCTCCCTTGATAAAGTGCAAAAATAAAAGTAAAAATACCCAAGTAGTAAAGGGTGTCTGAGCCGAGTTCCCAGTGACTGCAGCGGCTGAGTCACGGCAGGTTCTTGGACATGCAGGGGAGTTTTAGCAGGAAACCGCCTACGTTTTTATTACAGCTCCACTTCAACTATGCCACTCGACTCAGCTCAGTAGATGATTTTTATTGCTGTAGATGTGGTGGATGCATTTGCACAGAGGCACTTTCCAAAAGGCCACATATGTTTAGCGATGGTTTTTCACAAGGTGTCTATGTATTCACTTTAAATGGAAGAAATACCACTCCATCTACTCTTCTACCTCCAGTACAAAAGTACCTTTTCTCTGTCCACTCTGATTTGTGTCATACCTGGACCTGCATGCATGCTTTATGTTGCTGTACTATATCTGTTTAGAAACTAGCATGCTGTCACTGTACACCTTACAAACAAAATATATATACATATGTACATTTACGGTAGCACAAAACCATTTGTCTTCAAAATTTGGGAAATTCTGGTGTCTGATCATTAGTCTTAAGTAAGGCAGGAGCTCAAAGATGCAGAAAAGGTGTGGAAAACCACAGTTCTGTCAGCCTATCCTGCCTCAACTCAGTGAGCAATACATTCAGCACCTGGACACAGGTACTGCTCTCCCACATACAGCACATTATCTTTCTGGCAATTAACTTAATTAAAACAATAATAAGTTTGTATAAAGAAAAACCCCATTCTGTAATGATAACAAAGTTTCTTTTTATACCTTCCTCCTTTGCAAAATACAGAATTATCTACAGAAAACTATGTTAAAAATAGGAATTGCAATTTCCAGCCCTTAAAATTCAGGCAGGACATTCCTTGTCTTTTCCTGCAAATTATGCCCTAGTTTCGTGCAAGAGTTAAGATCATGCACCAGCACCCCTGTGTCACTCAGTGCACAAATGTGGGAGTGGGCAGATTTCAGGTTAGATGTTCTAATGTAAATCTGATATTGCTCAATTTTTCAGTTCTGGGCTTTGTAAACCACATAACATCAGTGCAGTTTGCGTGGCAGTGTGCAAGGCGGGAGGAAGGCTGTGGTATGTGCTGTACTGAAGTGCAAACTGCTACTTAGGAGAACAGAAGAGGAAATAGGGTAAGGATTCTCTGGAACAGTGATGGGGCCTCTGCACAGCCCCATGACTGCACCAAAATCCCATCTACAGAGAGAAATGGCTTCTGCATCCCCAGTGATGAGGGCTCGCTCCATTCATGGAGTGCTCTTGGGCATAGTAAACCCAGCCAAGTACAATGCCACAACACAGACCCTCCCAACCTGCTTCTTCCTGCACAAGCATGCCATCATGTTTTTGCAGCCCTGGAAAAGGCTGGGAGGAGATAAGCGAAGAGACACAAAGACAAGACGATACTTCAGTTGGACCCATTTCTCTCTGCATATACCAGTACACAGAAAAGTTTATGCAAATTAGAATCAGCCACAGGACTTCTGGGAAGTTGTCAGTGACAGTGTCTCAAAGGTAAGGTGTGAATGAAATAGAGGGAGGGCTCTTAAAGCTGTTTCTAAATAGCCAGTGAATACATCCAGTTTCATCCAGCAGCAATTGCAAGGATGCTAATTCTTGCTTTGGCAATCCATGTTGGCAGCTCTGAACACTCAGGATCACTTTTCGGGTTTTTTGCTGCACAAAACTCTGTTTGTGGCTCATTTTTTAAACCAGATTCAGCTTTATTCATGACTTTCAAGTACACGTTTGAGAGATCATTAGACACAGAGCATAGAAAGGATGCTGGATGAATCACAAGAGATGATCTGTTTACCACAGCTTTGCAGGCTGCACCATTCTTGGTATTTCATGCAGTGTGTCTGTCACATGAAAAGGATTCATATGTGACGTGAAACAACTCGGTGAGCACAGCACCATAAAAACCAATGAGTTTACCTCCCCAGACTGAAGTCTAGTGTTTCCCTCTGTCTCCCAAGTCACACCCCTTCAACCACCACCACAACCACATGTTGGCACAAAATGAACAGAAAATAACCACACTCAGATCTGCCTGCCACCCGCTAGTGGAAACTGGGAATTCACTGGAATTCAGGGAACTGGAGGCAGATCACAAGCATTAAACTTTTGATACCACATTGAATTTGCACAGTTGATATTTTAGTTTCCATGTATGCTGTTCAGTTTCCCTGAAATTAACCTTTTTTTTAAAAAAAAGAAAAAAGAAAAAAAAGAAAGAAAAGAAAAAGAAAACCCCACAGTCTTTCAGGGGGATCAGAAACCAATTTCAGGAAACACTACCAACTTTGATGGTAAACACAGCCACTGAGAGTAAATATATTCTCTTGCTTGTGTGTGTGTGTGTGCTGGACTAAGCTTTTCCTTTAGTTTCATACAGAAACACAGAAAGAAAAGTGTAGAACACTACAAACCTTACTGCTGGAATACCACACTGCAGACTTCTCAGTGGTGAGCTATTTTTACTATGGCCCATGAGCAAGCAGGAGGTGAAGACATGGGGACTTCTCCAGTGCTTGATGCAGACAAGCTGTTTTACCTGGAAGGTGCCAGTTCCTCAGCATTGCTCCACAGGCACAGTGCACAAGCCTGCCCTGGGCTTCCCAGTCTGTGGCCCAGTGGTCAATGACTGTGCTGGTGAAAACGGGACACTAGGAAAGAAGGAATAAAATGTAACAAGAATAAAAAGTCAGAAGGAAGGGAGGAAGGTGGAGGGACATACAGGGTATCCTTTCAGCTAATTCAAAATTTGCAACACAAATGTATCTAGAAGAGAGCTTCAAACGTCTTTGGTTTTAATTTCTTCAAAAATAAGCTGTTTTTAGCAGTAAAGCTGAGGTCTGAACTTCACTGCTGTATGCTGGGTGCAAATCTACTTTTCCATTTTGATAAAAACATCCTCTTGGAGATCTCAGCCCAACTGCCACTAGCAGCATTTTGGATGCAGAAATCAAATCTAACATGAAGTCTCATTTGCATCCTTCTACAGCCACGGCATGTCATAGAATCATAGAATCGTAGAATGGTTTGGGTTGGAAGGGACCTTAAAGCTCATCCAGTTCTAACCCCCTGCCACAGGCAGGAACACCTTTCTTTAGACCAGGTTGCTCAAAAGCCCCGTACAACCTGGCCTTGAACACTGCCAGGGATGGGGCAGCCACAGCTTCTCTGGGCACCCTGTGCCAGCGCCTCAGCACCCTCACAGGGAAGAACTTATATCCAACCTAAATTTAACCTCTGTCAGTTCAAAACCATCCCTCCTCGTGCTATCACTACATGCCCTTGTAAAAAGTCCCTCTCCAGATTTCTTGTATCACATGCATCACATGATTAAAGAACCAGCATATACTACAGAACAAAATGTTCACTTTGCTCAACAAAGAACAAAATTCCTGAGAAACCTCCTCAGATCATAGACGCAGTACTATTGTTACTGTGTTTGTATACTGCTATAACTGGAAAACTTCTAAAGGGCTCTGATGAAGCTTCTGCCAAACTTTTAGCAAAAAAAATCTAAACTCACAAAAGATTTCCTCCTGTCCAAAGCACGTACTTGAGAAGCTACTGGAGAATTTTTAATGTACCCAGAAATTATGGGTCCCTGGCAAGCCTCTGAAGCCAGGCAAACCTCTCAAGATGTGCAGGACCTTGTCTGTAAGTGCTTCACTTTGCCATGTGTAAAGTCACAGCACCATAGAAACACTAGAAAGGTACTAACTGGAAAATCCACACTCCCTGTTAGCATTTTAACTCATCCCTATAGACTCAGGGAGAGAAGATGTGAACCTGTTTATACTGGACATCATGAGAGGTACAGTATTTAAATTCAGAGTCAGCTGTTTACTGGTATTTCTTGGTAGTACTGTAGTAGGTGCTTAATTCCATCTGTTTGCCTATAAAAGCTCTTGAGGGAACAAGCCCCAGCACTTGACAATTGAAGCATTATAGCTACTTTTTCTTGACAAGTTATCACCCAACTAACCTGAATTTTTAAACTGGTGATTAGAGAAATCTAATTATTGAACTTCAGTTTAGATACATGCTAAAACAGCAATCACCTCAAGGCTGCATTAACTTATGTTGGATGGGCTGTAATATCAGGAATATACAAATCTTTCTGTTTAGAAGTAAACCCAGAAAATCATGGACATTTCTGGTACTGCTGCAGAAATGGAGAGGTTACTCAGGCCATGCTCCAAGTCATGGAATAAGACAGAGCCAAACAGGAAAGCAAAGAACTAAAGAGATTTACAAATTTAAATTGCTTGCATATACAAATAGCTCCAGCCACCTTACCAAAAGGGTTTTTTGTGAGTAAACTTGCATTAGAATATCTTGAGGTTTGAGGTCATTGCATGTTGAATTCAAGAGGGTTTTGAAGGTCACCTTGGCAGGCTCAATTCAATTAGTGTATGTGACTAAGTCTAATGCTTCCACTAGACTCATTATCAGACACTTTGACAGTATTTTGATGTTATTATGAACTGAAACAGATCTGCAATTGAAATACAGCATGGCATTTCTTTTCAATTTGAGACAACTGATAACAGGACTTCTCAAAGTGCCAGCGGACAAAGCTACTCTCAAAAAGTGAGTCACCACTGATGTCAAACCTTCCAACAAGAGCAATTCAGTCGGATGTCTCCAGAACTCCAGAAGGAAATCCTTCAGGCTGGGCACCCTTCCCACTTTCATATTCTCAATTACCTAATATACTGATAGGGGATATCAAGGCCTGCATGCTAAGCTGCACTGATTTTACATAACGTAATATTTCTTCTTAATTAATCTAAAGCGTGTATGGTGAGGTCTTCATCTAACTAATACAGATCTTTCTAAAATTAGAGAATGCTTCATTAATGTCATTGGATGATGTTTCTGATTTACCACTTTAACAACAGATGCCAAAAATCCTACATCTAAAGGACTTCTATCCTGTGTCAGAAACTGAGAGTTTATTCTCCTAATTCCTAGGAATTCTGCTGGAGCTGGTATATGGTGAAGCCCATCTATTCTGCACACAGCTTGTTGAGTTCACATGTAAAATTGGCTGAGGCTGGCAATAAATCTGGAGAAGGAGAATGTCTGAAGGAAAAAATCTAATTCTTTTTCCACAAAAGCAATTATGGTGGGTTGGTTGGGGTTTTTTTGCTTTCCTTTTCTTGGCAAAAGGGGAATTAATATTTACATTCAGAAGTAGACTGTTGGGCCACCTATCAGGACCAATCCTTCCTCCAGGGACAGGGGAGGAAGAGAAGTCTGGCTAATTTCTCAATACTTAGAAAACAGAGAAATTAACATTCATATTAGCCGTTTCTTGCCTAGATCTTTGCAGACATATTTTACATAACTGGCCAAGGGCACAAGAGAATAATAAAATCTATATAGAATCTATTCATACAGTGGAACAAGATATACACATTCACTAGTTTCTATGTGTTGGTTATAGGAGTTATTAGATACTGCAAGACCCTAATATACTCCATCATCATAAGAGTTTGGGTGGTTTGTGATTTTGAGATTTGACAGCAGCTGTAAGAAGGATCTGTCAATTAAGACAGATTACAATCACAGTAGGAATACGGAGGTCAGCATATCATGTGGGAGGAGTACCCACAAAAGATGTTTTCTCAAGGCTGAGTATTAATAGTAGTTTACTCAGGTCCAGGCTCCATAAGTTCAAGTATTAAAAATTCAAACAAGTCATCTGAAAGTGTCTCAGTGCATTACGAAAGAAATACTATTGTCCATCTGGATGAGAAGCTTTAACTTGGACCATTGAGTCTTTCTACATTCAAGGAAACAGAACTGAGATTTGGGTCAGTTTGACCATATTAAGAATTCATTTTAATCCATTTCTGTGGACCGAAACTCCAAAGGCAATGGAATATTTGAGTCATCTGCTCCATCTCACCCCAACCATAACAATCTCCTCATGTGCTGATTATGCCCATGAATGAAATGCATGAGAAACTGATTTCACTATCTTTGGATTACTTCAGCAGAAGTTCAGCATTTGCATGTGGTTTGAATAGATGGAACTGTGGGAGCACCAGAAAGGCATCAACACCTGCAGCAGCAAATGCAGATTTGTAGATATGTAAACCGTGCAGCACACAATCTAAACAGGCACTGAAAACAAAGAGAAATGGTAAAAAATGCCTGTAAGAATGAGAAATCATAACAGCAGAGGGTAAAGATATCATTAAAATAGTAATAAAGATGCACTGGAGGTCTTTTGGGATTATGAGTTTATGTTTTGCTCCCGAAAGTTTATGAACTCCCCTGTTCTCTTTTTATAGCCAGCATCTGCTTCTCATATTACATGGATATATAACTGCCTCAGGACTCTAGCTGCATGCACAAGCAGTAAGCTCAACTCCAAAACCCACAGCATGGTCCAGTGCCTTGACTGATTTTCCCTGTGCAGTGTTATCATGCTCCTTCATCAGCTTGGAGACATGAGAACAGGGAACTGGAGAAACACAGAATGTGACTTCAAGGGAAAGAGCTGCTGGGGCAGTGACAGAGGCAATAGAAAGGGACCAGAGATCTGTCCTGGTTGAGTTTGGAAAGGATCATTCTGGTACTGCTGTAGCCAGACTGAAGTAAAATTAGCACCTGGTTCTGATGCTCAAGGTCTATGTTCACCCAGCCAGCACTGAAACTTCTGTGGTCCAGTAAGTGTATCTGGAAGCCAAACTATCTTCATATAGTTCTGCTTTAAAATATCCAGTTCAGGATTTATAGCAGCAGTTCCCCTGTATGAACTGCAGCCAACTACCTCTGTAATTAACACCAACATTACTTTTAGGGATCCAGATTTCCTCCATCAGTTGTGGGGTATAGGCACACACTCATCCCCCTACCCAAGCAACACAATTCCTCATTCGTATGAAAGCAGGCTGCTCTTTCACAATGCTTTTACCAACAATTTCACACTTTCCTTTTTTGTTTCCTTTCACTCAACTAATTACCAAAAAGGACATCTAAAGTATTGAAATGTAGAAAACCCAAACCACATTTTGTATGCTTAACTGTTCAGCATTTGAATTAATGACTAATGTGAATCTTGATTTGACTTAAGTAATATCAAGAAAAGAACTTCCACTGAACACCAGGCAGGGTCCATTTAGTCTGGGCTCAAGGAAACCAGAATTACCTGTCACAGAAGAATAAACAATTCCAGAATAGCCAGTTTAGAAAGAAACTTCCCACAGCCTCAGACAGTTATTTTATTACTTATTTGAAGTATAAGAATTTGTATCTCTTACAGAGATATATTTTAGACAATGTGGACTAATGAAAGGCACTTCAGGGGAGGGAGAGGCTCAACTTTTACTCAGTTTTAGTATACAGATAAGCTTAATTCACTTCCAAAACCCACAGCTTTTCATTCTAGCCAGTAGACATGCACTTTCTCACAACTACTACTCAGAGAGACCCTTTTTAGAAGACAAAATCACAAATTTCTATCATCGATCCTTGCTGGATGGGATCTGACTTGTACATTATCTGCAGAACAGCACAAATTCCATTTCAGACAGGAATAACTAATTATGTAGTGACTGACTAGCCCTTGCTTAGGTATAGGCATAATGTTTATCAAGGCTTGGTTAAAAATTGGGGACACCTCAAAATGGATTTTGTTCTTGGCATCATGACTTGTGTATGCTGTTATAACTGTGCCATACACACATCATTCTTCAGTGGTAATTAATATCAGTGTAAACTGAGTCATTTTATAGCCATTTTACCTGGAAGTAAATGACTAAAAGAATAAGAGGATGAGCTGATTCATCAGGTCTACTTTTATTATCTCTTAACTTAGAAAATTATAGTGTGGATAGTATGGACAAGGAGATGTATAAGAAAATGTCAAGTCATGACAGTTACATCTTTAGAACATGTCCTATTTAAATATGTCAAACTTTGACCTTAATACCTTAGTTAAAGTGGGTGACAGAGGTTCACATCTCTCAGTGCTGCTGGTTTCAGTGCATCTGAAAGCAGACTCAGAAGCAGTGTGCTGTCTAATTTACTTGCAAAATCAAAAAATTCCGATTTCTGGGGTTTCATTTAAATGAAAATTCAGATTCTGGAGAAGAAAACAAAACCCACTAAAACAGGAAGGATGGCGTTGTGGTTAAGTTTCTAGTATGGGGCTCAGAAGACCTGAATTATGTTCCATTCCTAGCCCTTCTGCAGACTGTATCACTTTCTGACTTAAGCAAATCACTGAATCTCTGTGCTTCAGTTCCCCTTTTCTGTAGATGGTGTTGCTGGTTTGGTCATTTTAGATAATGAGCACTTTCACGTAAGAGCTGCCACTTACAGTATCAGCACAAGAGAGGCTCTAACTCAAAGCACTAGTAGTAAAATATGTGACCTTATTTACTGTTCTCACAAGAAAACAGCAATTCCCTATTAATTCCCACACTGATCACCCACTTACTATACCAAATTCTAAACAGTGTTCTATTCTACAGGCATGTTGGCCTGCCAGTTAATCCAAGTTCATAGAATCAGTGTCTGCTTCTGTTCTCAAAAACCAGGCAAAAGCTAAGTGGGGAGTGCCTGCTGACTGTCAAACCCTTCAAGTTTTTCATTTATTTATTTGTTTCCATAGGACTGTCCCTGCAAGTGGGATGAATCCAGCAGGGTGTGGAGTGCCCCATAAGGGTATTTATACTGGGGAATACCATACATGCTATCACAACCTCCTCCCTCTTGGGTGAGGAGAGGCTTGGAGCATAAGGGAAGCTCTGTGTGCATTACATTGCTGCTAGTGGCACCAAGAGTGTGGCTTCTGGAAAACAAACTAACCAACAGGCAAATGCCTCCCGTATCCCCAACAGATACAGCACTCTCCTATCTTCAGAATCATGTTTTTTCCCTTGCTGCCTTCTGGCAGACCTTTCTTGGCATCCATATTCCCAGTGCTTTCTAAACAGATTCCCTTTAGCCTTTGCCCTCTTTCTAGTCAGTAAGCTGTGCTCCTGCTGCCCAAATGCCTAGTGATTCCTCTGAATTTTCCATCATTTTCCACGCCAATGTCTAAAAAAATAAGGGCAGGGACTTCTATTTTTAACAAAAGCTGAGTTTGTTCTTTATCCTAGATTTACTGATACAACCCTTCAGATCAAAAGCATTTACATGGGAGAAGGGGGTATCTTATAATGTCTCCCAACTGTTTTCTTTCTCTCCAGGCCTTGCTTTTCTTTTCTGAGACCACCAGCAGGGAAGAAAGGCAAGACAATTTGTTTCTCCACAGTAAATGGTACTTTGCCAAGATGAGAGAAAAACGTATTTTACAGGAAGGCTTTACTTACCAAACAGACTCTAATCACCTTGCAATAAGCAGTAAACACTCATTAACCTAAGTGACAGAATCCCCTGAACTGGCAGCAGAGCTTTCACCTTCAGTCATTCCTAGGGCCCTCCTTCGATGGATGCTCTGCCCAGCAGCTCCACACCAGCTCCAGCTTTATGCTTTGCCCTCTAATGGGTAGGGTCACCTTGTGTCACCCAACCCTGGGGGCATGGAGTTCTTCCAAAGGCCCAGGCTATGGGGATTTTAAGTAGAGGGAGAGAAGGTAAGAAAGGAAAGAGAAGGATGGGAATGGGGGTTGCAAAAGGAAACATCAGCGGGTAAAACTGAAGATTTACCAAGAAAGCTACTTGTGTGAACTTGTGGGACCCTCAAGTCTAAAACCCCAGCTCTAACTATCACAAAATCTTTACTCATTGTACAAGTCTCCTTCACATATTTATGACTGATAACCACTTCTGGGCAAGCCTTTTTAAGCACCTTATGGCCAACCTGGACCACTCTCCCTGTGATTCACATAGAGCCAGTATCAAGCTCTTGCAGGTAGCAGCACTTGGCTGCTGGTGTGTGAGCTGGCAGGCCCACTGCAACGCTCTCCTCAGCGCTGGAAGCTCACCTACCCATCCAAGCCCTGCCAAGCTCTGACGCCTTGCAACTAAGTGTTATTACCACATTCCTGCTCAATGAAGAAGACTTTTTGGACAGGCTCTTTGTCAGCTGCGCTGCGCAGTACACGGCTGACAGGCTCCACGTGCACCTGAAGGAGCTTTCTTTCCCCTGTGAGCTTACAAAATTAAAAATTATGTGAGAGTGGAACAGCTTTCCTGGCACGCCTACAGCAAGCTGCAGCCAACCTCCATCTCATCTGAGAAACACTCCTACCACTGTGGTGCATTAGACCCATGCTGCTCCACTTCTTAAAGCCACAATGATGGCAGGAGCCAGCAGCAGCAGAAGGTAGCTTGGCTGGGCCCTCAGAGTCTAGGTGAGGAGTTAGAGGATCTAGTTGCACTTTTGGCTCAGAGTTACCTTATTGTGACACAGTTAAGCACTTTATTATCTCTTTTCTTTGGAGGGGCGGCAAGGAGGAAGGAGACTTTGTCTTGACTAAGTAGAGTTTAAGTTGTTAAGGGCAAGGCCTGGTTGTACAACCCGCCTGAACATGAACAATGCCTTATACAAAACAGACACTGAATCTCCTTGCTGCATGGAACGCACTACACCAAAGCAAATACTGGCAAAACATTTCTTCACTATTGCAGGTTCAAATTCAAAAGAAGTTTCAGTTCCACTATTCCTCCATGCTTTTGTTTTACACAGAAAAGCAGGTGAGTTTCCCTCCCACAGCTGCTTATGCCAAACCTTGGCTTAAGCTCAGTTGCTCAGAAATCATTTGAAAGAGGATTCTGAGTACAAAGTGAATCTCTGTGCCAGGTCTTAAAATCAATGGCAAGCTCTATTTCTCCAAATTCAGGACAACTATACTCTCACATGACAGACCATAAGCAGTAAATTTTGGTAGAGAAAGCATCAACAGAAATTTCCAGGTTGACCCATTGCACACTGGCTGCACATCACTAAGGAGCTGTATTGCCATCAGGTTAAGTCAGTCTGTGACCACACTAGATTTTGAAAAGAATATTCAGTCTCAAAGCAGGAAACAGGTTCCCTCAACTTCATCCCAAAGGACCACTCACAAGTGCTTCCCAGCCCCTGCCCCCTTCAGAATCTGAGAGAAACATTTTCTTGTCACAAACACTGTTGACTGCAATGGGAAAAATATCCTTTCCCTGCTCCCAATATAAGGAAGCATTCTGGCTGCAAAACCCACATGTCATACTGTATGCCTCTGACCACACAACCCACATGTCATACTGTATGCCTCTGACCACACATGCTCTGGAAGCAGTACATAAGTGTAGTCATTCCAGATCCAACAGTCAGTGGAATTCTTCATGGAGTTTCTGTATTTTTGCACATGCCTGCGCAGATGAATTACCGTACAAGGCACAGATAAGGCCAATTGGCTTCCAAAGAGATAAGGAATAACTGGAAGAACAACGTCTGGGTGTTTTAGATAGATGTTGGTTGCTACTTTAGGAACCACCCACTTAAGAGAGCACATAAGACACTAGTTTAGTACTTGATGTTTCAAACCTCCCTCTGGGTGAGAAGAACAGCATCCCAAGCCTCCTGCACTGGCTTCTGGCAAAGGTTATAAATACAGCTGGGGATTTGAACAGTTACTTTTAAATCTGATTACCCTGTAGAAAACCCCAGGGAAATTCTGTTTTGAGAACTCAAATCCCAGGGTACTGTCTGCACAGTCCTCTCTGTGGAAGTACCACAGATTTCTCTGAATGCTTTGCTCACTTTAAAACTATTATTTGTCTAAATTTACTCCCCTTCTCAGACGTTTAAGTTACATATTAGGTTCTGTCATCTGTTCTGTCCATGCTGACCTTTTAGCTTTGAGGGCAGCAGCTATTTTCACGGTAACACTTCCCACGTTGGCTACTTGCTCGCTTTTCTTGCCGTTTTTTTCCCCCCCGTTTTGAGCTAGCTGCCAGGTCAGGGCCTTGTTCATCACCTACCTCTAGGGTTCCCTCGCCTCCCTTTGGCCTCGGAGCACTCCTGCGCTTGGGCTTCCCAGGCAGCCGAGCCAGCCTGACCCTGCAGCAGCTCCCTGCCGCTACCCAGGGGCGCCTTGCGCTCCACCGCTTTGCTGGCGCTGTCTGGGGAAAAGAAAAGAGCAACAACCACTGATTTAGTCGGACAGAAGACATGGGGTGACCCCGAGACGGGGACATGCGGGGCGGAGCGGACCCGAGCGGGGCGCGGCAGCCCCACCGCCGGCGTTCCGCAGCACCGGCAGCCCCGAGCGAGCTCCGCGGGCGCCGGGCGCCGCGGGCAGGGCAGGGCTGAGCCCGGCTCGGTTCAGCCGTAACTCGTTCGGAAAGTGAAAGTGAAGCTGCGGCCACGTGTTTTCGGAGAAAGCAGGGGAGGAGCCGCCGCGCAGAAAAGCGCCGCCGCGTTAAATAGAAAGCGGCGGGGATGAGCGGCCCCAGAGCGCTGGAGGTGCCGCCCGCCCGCGGGAGCCCCGGCTCATGCGGCGCCAGGCACAGCCCCCGCGCCGAGGATGCTCAGCCGGCCGCTGGGGCCAGGAGTAGCCGCCGGGCGAAGGTAAGGGAGGGAGAGCTCTTCCCCGCGGGGCTCTCGCGAGCTCAGCACTCCTGCGCCGCGGTTACAGAGGTGGGACTCCGTAGGCACGGCCAGGGAGCCCGGCCCGCCGCGCCGAGCCTGGCGGCGGCTTCGGAACGAGATGCATTTTTGGTTTTTTTGGTTCTGTTCCCCCTCTCCCCCTCCATTTTTGGCTCACTGTCCGCGTTCAAGATGGAGCTATCCTGCCCGTATAAAACGGCGAGAACAACTCTAAACCGAACATCAGCGAGCTTTACACGGCACACTTCTCCTCCAAGGACCCGCGCCCTCCCCGGCAGGGCCCCGCGCAGCCGCGGCCCGGAGCCGGTGGGCGGGTGGGCACCGTGCCGGGTTCTGCCCCGGGGGAGAGAAGCGCCCTGGTACCGCGTACCGCCGCTGGCTGCCAGTCTCTGAAGATTGGCGTGCCTCGAGTTTGCTCTGTGCTCTTAGGGAAGGCACCGCAAACTCCTTGGCTGCGGACGGCTCCTGCTAGGGAGCCCTGGGAGTTCGAGATCGCGGGTTTTGTGGTTGTTTCTCACCAGCGTGCCATGAAATTTAATTTTTGTTAACTTAAATAGTAATAATCCTGGCCCAGTAATTGGAAAAACTGACATCAGTTTCCTTAGGCTGTGTAAAGAAAGCCCAGTGCTGCTTTCAGCCTGCTAAGTTATTTGCCAGCATAAGGATTTTACAGCCCTTTTTGTTGTTTCAGGAGGTAAGATGACCTAAATGAAACCAAACATTAAGTTGTTAAATTAGCACAGACAGGAATCCAGCTGCGTGCTTTCTTTGAAATCCTCATTAGCATGTTACCCTGAAACGTAAGATGGCTGAGGGATTCATTTCTGAGAATACTTCAAGGTTTCTAAACAAGCTGCTGCTGCAGATCTATATCTGACTGGAGGGAAAAATCCTAAAATCTATGCTTGCCAGTAAGGTCAAGGCAGCCAGCGGAGATGTATTGAACCACACTGTCAGAGGTAGACATTTCAGGCCAAACTCATTCCTGGTGCAGCACTGCTAATTCCTTTGAAGTAACACGAGGGATGAATTTAGTCCCTCATGCTGAAAGATATATCAATAGGAAGCAATTTAGATTGGGCCACTTAAAGTGCATGTAATACAAAAAAAGAGAGAGACTGAGGAGTAATGCTTTAAGGGCTCATAGATGTTGATTTGTGTAAGCTAGTGAGGTTGTAGCATTGCCGTCCCAAGGGAAAGTTGGGGGAATGGGAAATTGCCTTTTATGGCTGAGCCTCAGGTAAACAGGAGAGAGGAAAGTAGTTTTAGGATTACTGTGTAAACTGGCAGTGTTACAGGCTGCCCTTCCAAGTTACACTCCAGTCACACAATGGCACCTATTCACCGTACCCTGTTCCCCAGTTATCCAGAGCCAGACCCAGCTGCAGAGTTTGCATTTCCTTCACCCACTTTCTCTTTTTCAGACAGTGCACCAAATAACAATGTTGTCTGAGTTGTGACATCAAGTTGATATTGGGGAAGGGAAAGAAAGAGGTGCTGGGAAATTGGTAACTCAGTTGTAAGACCTTGCTTTGTTCTCTAAAAAACTTGAGAACCTGATAATATATACAAGAAAACTGCTCATTGATGTTGTTTGACTTGCTCCAGGTCTCAATATGCTTTTGTGGGCTTATAGCAGATTAACTGTGTTATCTTCTGTAGCTGTTAATAATTCTTGCTAAATATTTTTGGAGCTTTAGACTTTGCCATCTCTGCTAATCCTGTCAGGTTTTTTTCCCAGCGTGAATTGGCAAATGAATATTTCATTATTTTATAATGGGTGGGAGGCATATGAATGGGAGACTTGGTCATTCACAGATTGTAGCTGCTTTTCCCTGGGGATCTCACACTGTGTTTCTTTGGTATTTCAGATTGGCTGCTGGAAAGCCGCCCTGCCGTAGCCGCTGACGCTATGGAAGACCGCATCCGCTGGTCTAGGCTATAGGATGGTAGCGCACAGCAAGGTGTCAGCAGATAATGCAGTTGCAGCAGACCCAAGGTGTCTACTTGACCCTCCAGCACGGGATCGTTCACAGGCTCGAGGCTATCAGGGCCCAGGCCGGCCCGGCACTGTGCAGGCACAGAGCAACACTCACTTCCGAACTTTTCGCTCACAAGCGGATTTCAGTAGCATCACTCGAGCCAGCAGCCTGCTGGAAGCCTGTGGCTTCTACTGGGGACCTCTGACTGTCAGTGCTGCCCACGAGAAGCTGAAGTCTGAGCCTGAGGGCACCTTCCTCATCAGGGACAGCACACAGAAGAATTGCTTCTTTGCCATCAGTGTTAAGACTGCGACTGGGCCCACCAGCATCCGGATCAACTTTCAAGCTGGGCATTTCAGCCTGGATGGCAGCAAAGAAACTTTTGACTGTCTTTTTAAGCTGCTGGAACATTACCTAAGCTCCCCGAGGAAGGTACTGGTTACCCCCCTGCGCAAAGTCCGCGTGCAGCCCCTGCAGGAGCTCTGCCGGAAAAGCATTGTGAAGGCTTTTGGAAGAGAGAACTTAAACCAGATTCCCCTCAATCCTGTTTTAAAGGACTACCTGAAATCCTTCCCGTTTCAGATATAAGTACAGCATTAACTGTATAGGGACGTGTGACAGATGTGTGAAGAAATCCAGCTTCCTGGATTTTTAACCATGTTTGACAGTGAGCAAATTTATTTTTGTAGCAATTTACTGTATTTTGGGATGGAACTTGAACACTTGACTTCTTATGTTTACAAAAACTTTTTGCACAAACCTGGGGTTTTAAAACCCTGGCATAATTTTTCTGCCAAGCAGAATATTTTATTATTTTATAATATTTTTAATGATATTAACGTAATAAATTTTATTGTGAAAGTTTTTTTAAAAAAAAAGGCATCTCTGGTTTTAATTTTAAAGGTTCTGGGTACCCATCCTGTTGATGAACTGCTGATTGAGGGTGTAAGTGCAGACAGATTTCCACGTGGTCCTGCTTTTTGCTCTACAGAGCAGCCTGTTTTAGTGCTAGTCCAAACAGACAGAGGATTCCTGCCCAAAAAGTTTAAAACAAAGATGCAAGTGAGTAGAAAAAGTATTCAGAATGAATCTGCCCAGGAATCTAGCTCTCTCCTAAATCCACAAAAGCAGAAACAGCGTATTAAGAGTAGAGTGGTACATAATATTTGAAAGAGAATTGAATCCTTGGCTGAGCTAATTGCACCACCTCTGCTTGCCTTATTTCTATTAAAAGCTGCAAGGCTGTAAGGAAGCAGAGGCTGCTGTCTGACATAACAAACCACATGAATGTCAGCAGGGAAAAATAAAACTGTCCAGAAATGCCATTCTCACACTTGAAAGGTCTATAAACACTGTGTCGCTATGATGCGCTGGGGGAAGGATAACTTAGTTCTCTCTTTAAATTGGCATGTACAAAATGGCAAAGGTGCAGACAACTTTAGAATTCAGAAAGATGTCCCAAATTCCTGGTGATCTACAGAGCACAGACTTGATATTTTGAAAGAATCTGTGATAATATCAAGAAAGCATAAGCCTATAGATTTGTAGCTATAATTTCTAGTGGCTAAACTGCACTCAAAGGAAGTTAAAATGTACCAGACTGTTTTGTACTACTATTTGTAGAAGAAGAGTAAGGCACCACTGGGTTTCTACCTGCTCACAAAAGGTAAAATCTGTGCCCCATAGAACTGTAACTGTAAATGACTGAGATGCCCAATGTGGCAAAATGTCACCTGTATTATGATAAAGTGGTTCTCCCCTCCCACAAGCATTTCCTGAAATCCATGAAAAGCTGACTTAGAAAACCAGCTGAACCAAATCACTTAAAAGAACGTGCAGAGTCTTTCACAGAAATGTACTCTATCAGCACAGATCTACAGTGCTTACAGTAACTGTAAGCAGTAAATGAAGTCATCTTTAGAGTTTGGAAGATAAAAGGTCTCCCCCTTGGCTGTAATTCACATTCCTCGTAAAGCTGAATCCACTTTTACGAAACACTAAGTATGTGTTATATAGTGTTCCTCCCTGAATAATTTGTTAAGTCATTTACAGAATCAGCTCTTACATAGTTGATGTTTCTTTTGAATAAATAGGCTACCTCCTCAAACATGACTAGGGATCACTCACAGTGCATTGGACACTGTGAGAAAGAGAAAAAGTGATGCTTCCCCAAAAATGTTCTTTGGATTGGTCCTGCCTAGCAGTCTCCATTCCCTTGTCAGCCATCCCTGGCTGAGATTAGCGGACAGCATTTCTGCTTCATTCTAAAGCTGGAAGTAGTTACTGAATGATGCATTTTCCCACAGCAGCTGCAAGGATATAAACTGGGGAAGTAGTGAATGCTGTGTTAGGCAGCTGATAAGAAAGAGGAGCAAAAGAGCAACTACCTGAATGTGAATGGCTTTAAGAAGTTAAACTGGGGGGGTGGAAAAAAAGAAACTTTGTAGATTGAAGGCTGCCAAACTGTTTTGCTGTCAGCAGATTGTTATCCCTTTCCCTGTCCTCTTTTTTCAGCCCCACACTGTAGTACCTTTTAACCCTTTAGGCCCCAAACTAATGACTCTTGCCTTGCTGTATAAATGAGTGTCCACTTTACCACATTAGTAGTAGAACAAGCACGATGTAGCTTAGAAGGTTCTCCACTACCCCTGGTGAAAACAAACAAAACTAGACCTAGATAGCAGTAAAGGGCTTCCATCTGAGAGGCAGGGAATGAAAGGCATAAGGATTGAACCCATTTCATTTTCTTCCTGGCAGAAACAAACCTACTTTCTTTCTCCCTTTTATTGCTTTAGAGCAAGTTTAGCAGAAATAATCCATATACTCCCTTCTAAATGCCTTAAGTTTGTCTTTCATATGAAATGTAAAGGTGGGCTAGCTCAGAAAAATATATAATCAAAACTGTAAATGAGGACAAGAACATCAGAATTGTATAAAAGGTCTCTTAAAGAAACAGGAGACAAAGCAGGCTTGTATTTTAAGCTATGCATCTTTTCACCTGCCTTATTCTTCTTCTTCCTTCCTTTCCTTCTCACCTTTTCTCTCCCTCCCAGCATACAATAATGCAGTGGCCAGGCAGATTCTCTCTCTAGCAGGTGTATGTAGCTTGGTCTGAAGCAGTTAAGAAACCCTACCCACAGTACGTATGTTCACAGTGTCACTCTGACTTGCCCTCTGTAAGAGCTAATGAGAGGTTCTCTAAAATGTTTGCTTACCTGTATGCACTGACTTAAGGACTCTGTCACATCTAAGGGCCATATTAGAAGTCTCCTGAAGATTTCTGCAGTAATTCTAGCTGTCAAATCTCTCATCCTCTGTTTAATAAAGTACCAGCAAGGTCAAATAGGGAATTTGCAGGATTCTGCACCTAAATCAATGGAAACACATAACAGTGCAGTGATTTTAATCCTCCCTGCTAAACAGTATGTGAAGAGTGGCGTTTCCAGTCTCTCCCCCGCTTCCCAGCTCTTTCCTCTGACCTTTTCACTCCTGCCTGTGCCTGTAAAGTGAAGTAAATAGTCTGATAAAGGACTACAGAAGAATTTGAGCCATGCTCAGGAGCAGAGCTAAGCAGAGCTAAGTCTCTTTTCTGAAGAGACTGCAGTATTTATAGCTAGTGGGAAGAGACAGCTTTAAAATGATACTATTTGCAGCATGGCTGTGCCACCTGCAGGACCCTGGGGGTCTCTGTCCCACAGAGAACAGCAGGGTGGGGATTGTGCAGCAGGGTCCTGCTGGGACACTAGCCAGCCCTGCTCCAGCGCAACACTCCTATGACCACAGGCAGAAAGACAGAAGCTTCCTCCCTTCTTAAAGACTGAAACACACAGTCACTTTCAAAGTAGGTTAATTTACACACCCTGCTGCAGCTGTAGAACACTCGCTAACGAATAGAGCTGATTAATGGAACTGTAGATGTTTAGAGAACCTGGTTAATTTAAGCATGAAAAGTTACTGAATGCTCAGGAGGAGCCTACTGAATGACACACATAACCTTACCCACTGTGAAGCTGTGGTTACACTAATTCTGTTATGACTGAAGTCATTTACAAGAAATGATGCTTCAGCTGCAGTCAGCACTGATGCTATTTTCAACAGTCAAGAAAAAAGTGTCCCCTAGGGCAACACACTGATCGTATCTAGCCATCAATACTTTTCACCAGGCTTGTACTTAAACCTCTATTGAACGGTGTATACACCTCCTGAACCTTCTCCTTCAGATCCAGTGTCAGCTTTTCCATTGTGCTGGGCTGTCATTCAGTCCCTGGGTCTCCTTCCACCCCTCCATTCATGGTGCTAATATCATGTGAGCAATGCATTTATTCATTAATTCCAGTTTTGAGACAAAGGCTGTGTAACAGCAATTTAATTCAGACTCTGCATTGTTTTCTGCACAAAATGTAAGCTAACAACTGCATGTGCAGTAGGTTCCCAGGAAGTTTCTCCCAATTGCCAAGAAGTGCTGTTCAGGACTTTTCATCACCACTCACTTGCCTGTTGTCATACTGCTGCACAGTACTCAGATCCTGTCACTGTATCTTTTTCCTCCACAGCTGTTTCCTAACATAGCCAGTTTGCTGTATGTAGGTCCAATTTGCATTTTGTGTTACCATGAAATAACAGAACCACAGGCCAGCAGGGAGCATAAAGAAAAGCCCAAATTCTCCCGCGTACCCCAGCATGTAACCACTGCTCAAGCATGACAAAACATGAGGCCAAAGAGTCAGACTGTAAACTCCTGACTGACAGATGGGTGAGTCAGCCACATGCCAAAAACATTTCTCCTCTATCTGGCCCTCAGTGACATGCTTTGGATGTGGTTATCAAAGATAAGAATGACAGAGATGATGCTATTGCATAGCAAAGCAATTACCCTATAATCTTCAGCTATGAGAGGAGCAGATATTGTGAGGATGCAATAGCAGTCAAACAGAATAAAGAAAATAACCAGCCTTGCCACAAGCCACATTTCCTCAGCATCCTTCATTCTACTCCTCTTGATACTATTAGCAAGACAAAGTAGGATTACCTTTCTGTTGTCATTTTAATTTCAGTTATAAGCATATTTTTGTAGTTCCTAGCCATGCAGAGGAACGATAAATATAGTCATCACTCTTTCAGAGTTCTGTCTCCTGTGAATCATTACATTATGACCTGCTGCTGCTTGCGAGCACAAAGGTTCATCTTCACTAACAGAGTTTGGGGCTTTTTTGTTCCCTACTGCTAACTGAAATAAAGCAACTGTGAAGATTTACTCATTTTTTACTACATAAGATCCACTGGCCACTGTGCTGTGTTTGTAGGTGTGCATAATTCCTCTAGACATGGCTATGGAAGTAAAGAGCTGACTGAGTGGCAAAAAAAAAGGAACTTTCTTTACATGATTAGTATGGTTTTAATCAGAGGCTTCTTACACACTTATCTATTGCCAATCACTTATTGCTTCTTCCATAGAAATACTCATTCAATGCCTCTTCCTTCCAGCATAATTAATTCCTTTTTAATTCTGTTTTTGTTACAGGAAAGGATTAGTTGGTTTAATCTTAATGGTACCTTGTTTACATACGATTCTGAATTCTACAGCCTGTAGTTCAGGTTTACAGTGAGATATTCCATGAGCAGATTCAGAATGGTGCCAGGAATCCTGAGAGGACGCTCTGACCTGATCAGCTCTGCACTCGCAGTACTGCACATGCTCAGGATGTACACGTGGTGTTAGCTTAATGCAACTTGTGGACCAGATCTAGTGATCATCAGTGGACATTAGTTCCACAAAGCCCCTTTGCTTATATTTTACTGATACCTTCATCTAGTTTGACTTTCTGTACACAAATAAAGGCTTCAGAAGTTTTACCTGGAATTTTCTGCAGCACAGTTATTCCTGCAAAGGGCATAGTTATGCCTGCTGCGTCAGAGAACATTATCAAAGTCAGTTATGTGCAATTAAACTTAGTAGAGGTTTTAGGCAGACATCCAATCGCAACTGAAGGACGTCAAGCACTAAAGAATTTACTGTGGTCTTCCATGTGTTCTACCAGTTAACACACTGGCTACATTACAATGCAACTTATATTTTCCAACCATCAACGTGTCCAGCCAGTCACAGTTCTCTTTCCATTTGATGTTCCAACAGCACCATGGCATGAATGCAGGTGGAGAGGAAACAAAGCCGTAAAGTAGATGGCAGGACACTTTTTCTCTTTACCTGACTGAACAGGACGGGGCATAAGGCTACCTTCTTTTATGTCATGTGAGCTATTTGCCACCTGGACTTACTGAGCTTGGTAACAAGGGCAGAAAGATGAAAGTCTTGATCACCAGTCTTAGTCGAACACATTGGGAAAGGAGAGGAATCTGAAGTTGCTATAAATCAAGCTCCCCCTCTCGCAGGCTGCTGAAATGCAGATAGTGAAGAAACTGTAACAACTGTACTAAAATAAGATGTGCAGGCTACACAAACAGAAGACCTGGAGAGGTGCCCCCAGCTGGATAGGGAAGTAAGATAAGTAGTTTAGGCCTTTACCTAGAAGCTGTCAAATCTCTTGGAATTTCTGTGCTTTGTTTTAGTTGCTTTTCATAGTATAAGTGGAAATCCTGGCTCTGTTAAAAAAGAAACAACTATTTGGCCCTTTCTTATTCGACCACTTACCAGACTCCTTATACTGTACTCCGGACTTTGAGAAGCAGGAAACAGATCAGTGGTTTCAATAGTCAAGACACATAGTAGGTACACAGGTGAGCATGTTAATGATGAGAAAGGAGAAGAATGAACTTAGTAGCAACCAAGAAAAAGATGGGAAAATAATCAGCAAATTTTCAGAGGAGATAGTAGTAAAGGACGGCTTCTCTGTGATGAATGCTGGGACATTCGATGGTGGTGTCAGGGGATAGGGAGAAAGCTTGAGAACAGAGGCACAAGTGGGATCAAATCTCAAAGTCTGTACGCTTCATGTAGCTATTAAGCCATCTTTTAATTTGGTTACAATGCTCCCAGGTTAAGTCAGGATAGAGTGAAAAGTTACCAGTGTAATGGCAGATGAGTATGTTCAATGCTTCACAAAGAGTAAGGCTACTACTTTCTTAGTTCTCCTCAGATTAAAAATCGGTAAACCTTCTTGCTTGACTCTTCTGGCATGTATGCCAGAACATGCACAATCTGTTCAGAAACAGTTTTGACAAATGCCTCAGAGATTATTTTAGGTTTTCTGTCCCCCTTACACTCCCATTTGCTCATACCAGTTCACACCAGCTACTTTAAACAGCTGAGTTAGGTGCAAATCGTAAGCTTTCAGAGAGATATGCCTAACTGCCAGGGGGCAATTAGCTCTGTAAATGAGATGCCTAAAAGACATTGCATGAGCCCTTTCCCATGTTTCTCCCTGGTTCCCAGCAAGGCCAGCTATACAAGGTAAAATTAAGTGAGCCATGAAAGCTTTACAAGTATTACATAGCAGTTGCCTTCTCTTTAAAACAAACTAACTACAATTCAGTACTTCAATTTTCTTATTACTGTTGCTGCACAGAAAAAGCTAGTGACTGTGCTGTGATAATAGAGCATATGATCAATCTGCCGTTCACTTTGAGTTTGCTATAGTTTTCCTCTCTATGGACATTAATTACAAAGGTACCAGGTTGGCATTTACAACATATATTATTCTCATAATTTGACAGTTATGCCAAATGATTCCTTTAAGTTTCCATTCAGTAAATAAAAGAAAAAGAAGGCTGCAATGAGAGAAATCTTAGACCTTGCAGGGCATTCATTACTGGCCCAGAGGACAGAGCTGTCTAAACAGCCTTATGCACAAACTGGTTTATAGCATTCAGTACTGGGTTTGCACACATTTCCAAAAACCAGTCTATGTACACCTGCTGCTGGAATTCATCAGCTCACTGTAAAGAGCAGTTAACTCTTTTCTGGAGTGGATAGCTGAATCAGCAGGAGTCTAGAAGATGGCTCAGCAATGACATGAATGTTTGCACACAGGGACAGTGATTTCTGGGTTTCTCCGTCTTTCTCTAAAGCCTGAGAAGCCAAACACAGGAAGCATCTTATGGGTGGTGGGATGAACTTCCCAGCCAGCCTGTTTGTCTTTAGGGCCAAAGTGACTGTCATGATAGGTGTCCAGGTCAGACTGGCAATTAAGGGATGTTGTTAAGGAATGGCTTTTTCAACAGGCTGCAGATTTGTACTTGGGAATTAAATAAGAATATCTCACCTGATTTGTGTGTTGCAGTTGTAAAGGTCTCCAGCACTTGTGAGAGTTTAAATGTCTTCAACATTCTGCCAGGGACACACAGTTTTGAAGACTTTAAAAGCTTAGTACAGAACACACTGGCAATACTTGAAATCTAATTCAAAGCTGAATAAGTGGCCCACATGCCCATCTGGCATTGAATAGAAGCCATGTACATACTGGTCAGAGGAATTTTCTTTTGAGTCTACTTGCAAATAAACAACAGCTTTTGTTTCAGGAGCAGAGAATGAGGAGGAGTGTGAAACAGCAGGGCCTACTGAAGCTGTAAGGCACAAAGGATACTCCAGTTAGCCACAGAAGTACTTGGGATAGGAAAAGAATATAAAAAGGAAAAAAAAATCAGCCTTTGGCTGAAGTGCTGCTGAAATGAGACTTACAGCTCTGAACTCCAAACAGGGAAATGACCTCCTGCCCTGTGATTCTCGAATCTTGCATTACATAGTTTGTACAAAATACCTATTCATAAACAGTTTGAGTGAAACTATTACAGCTCAGGTTCATGGACAGAGCCCTTTCCAAGGCAGCAGGAACCCTTAGTTTCATTTTGACCTCTGCCAACAAATTATTCTATAAATCATTCTACTTTACTTTGTAATCTCTCACCCGGCTTTTACCTGCATGGATAATTTAGACTGATTTTTCATGGCACATAACAGAACTTGTACCATCTTTTCTGGACCATTAGGCAATGCTGCAAGGTTTTCAGTAACAGAGTATTCAGTAAAGAGAGGTTTGTCTTTTTTTAGTGCATTCTTTCTAGTCTTTTTACAGCTGTCCTGCTGAAACCACAACAAATGCCACATCTTTCTGACAATAGGATAAAAGTCTCTTGGCTCAAACTCTGACTCTATTAACCTCTCCATGCCTTCATTCCCATACTTGTTCAATGGGTATCATGCTCTAGGCCTAGAAGATTTACTGTAATACACACACGTATTTAGGAAAAGTCTTTAACTCTAGGGAATAGAAGTACAAGGGCCTAGGTATCAGGAAGTATTTGCTCTTAAGAGTATTTTCTCACATGTCTATTAAAAGTACGTATATTTTATATGTACTTTTCAAACAAATATGCCTGAAGAAGTTGTCCATGTGAGCTGCATGACCTGTTCTGTGTATCTTTTTATTATACTTTGGAACTAATAAAACCTTGGTAATTTTTCTTCCTCACGAGTGCAGCTTAGGCACTGTATGCCTAACCATACACAAGCTCATTGCCAAGGTGAATACGGTGACAATTTCAATCACAGATACTGAAATATCTTAGGACTTGCAAATCTGCATTAAGAGACTCACAATTAAGGCTATATCTGTATACTAGGTATAATGTGAGGACTACACATTCCAGGGCTGCCTTTCTTGGCCGTCCATATAGTATTTTCCCCTTGCTCTCCTACGTATCTCATTTCCTCTCTAATTTCAGTAGAGTTTCAAGACAATAGTGATTTTAAAATGCAGCATATTTCACATCAGTCCAAAGTATGGTTTAGGACTGGAAACCCAGATAGATAGGTTATAGCAGTGACATTGCTACGGGGGAAGACTAATCTCTTCTGACACCTTGAATTTTAAAATACCACAGTTTATCTGTCAGACCTGAACTTCTGACCCAAGTGAAAGGAAAAGCTGACTGTTGCATACAGCCTACTGTAGTTACACTGTACACAAACCATTACCTGTTAATTTTGTATAGAAGCCCAGCTGAAGCCTGAAGGCAATTGCATATAAATGCTAAACACAATCCATAGGCATACTCCAAGCTGTTATAAATAGGCTTTGAGTGAATTTATGAGTGCATGTGTAATTCCACTATCTTGAGTGCTGGCCTTTGGTGGAACAAAAAAATCACTGCAGGGCCAGCATGAAGCAAATGCCAGGTTTAACTAATGGCCAGTGGTCTTCAGGGTTTCTTACATGGCCTAATTAAATTTCTAGTGGTCAGCAGAACTGAGCTCAAACCTAACCCTGAGAGAATATGTTTTCTCTGTACAGGAAAATTCTGTGTGAAAACTGGGAGGACTGTAGCATGTCAGAGGAAAGCATCCTGGAAGGCTGTGAACTTTTGGAAGGAGGTAATGCATTCAAAAGAGCCAAAGAAAATATGAGCTGGGTTTTGAAAGAATTGCACAGGGGAACAGCAGCTGCAAGGGCAGATAGGTGGTTCTCACAGCTTCTCTTGCCAGATGGAATCTCTGTTATGAAAAAAAGGAGTCCCAAGTGTAGAACAATTATACAGCTAGCTCACAGCTTTTTACCCCAGGATTCAGACATGGTATATAATCCAGCATAGCCCCACAACTGCTCAGTTCCCACAGAGAGCAGTGAAGGTCTGAGCCCTTGAGGACTTGGGGAAGTCACTTAAATAGCCATACAGATTATGCTACTGTTGCCCCAGTTTTTAAAGCTTGAACCTATTGCCAGTCAGTTTTAACAGCCTCTAGTGCTTCAGCTGAAATGAATGCATTCTCTTTTATTCAAACTTAATCCACATTAAATGCGCAATTAAGATAATGTGCTGATTGTAGAGGAAAAAAAGGAGGGGGAAGAGACACCTATTAAACACCTTCATAAGACTGTGTCCTTTTTACATAACTGAGCAAAGGATTCATGAAACTCCCCAGTCTGAGTCATACAGTCTTTATGTAGCAGGCAGATTATGAAAGTAGTGTGGCATTACTAGCTATAAATCATACAGAAGTGGCTGAATTTTAAATACTGTCCACTGGGTTAGGTGGTCATTTATACGTTGAAATCAGGACAGCATTGGCCAGGTGCAGCTCAGGAAGTTCTGTGAAATAGCACCTTTCAAAACTGTTCAAGAATCTAGAGGTTTGACCTGTGGAGACCACGTGTCATCACAGCAAAACAGATCAATGGAAAACTAAACTGAAAATCATTATAACTATAGTCTACTCACTTTTACTTTAATCTCTTGCAGGTCTTCCTTTTGCTTAGCTGCATAATGAGAAGCACAGATTGTACAGGATGTCACTCTAGCTGAACAGGCACTGGCATCCAAACACAAGAAAAACTAATCCCTTCATTTTATTTCAAGTCCATCCTGCTTCCCATGATTTCCTGTCCTCCAGCACAGTTCAGTTCCTAGGAAGAGTTGCACAATACAAATAGACTGTTGCCTGTGCTAACAAAATAATTGACCTGCCATGAAAAAGCTGGCATAAATATTATCTGCTCTTGGTAACTAATAAGCAGCTAAATTGCACGTGGGAATGCTGCTTGCTATTGATGTCATTTTAAAGAGACACAATGCTTACATATCCAAACAGAACAGCCAGTGGCCTGTTTCATGCAGGGTGTGCAACAAACAGGGCATTTTACTGTAAAACAATTACACCAGAACCACTGCAGTTAAAAGAATATATGTCACAGTCCTCTAAATTTGCTGGTCAGATATGATCCTTTAGGAAATTCAAGGCTCAGAAGATGAAAAGAGCAGCACCAAATAATACTTACAAATGTTACTGATATGGAGGAGGGGAATAACCAGCTTTTCACTGAACTCAGTTTTTGCTTTACAAATCAGTTCAGGTTTTCTGTTCTGTATGCTCCAGTATTAAGAGGTTTACGGGGAACAAGCTAGTCAATATTACAAATTTGGTCCAGTTTTGTTAATTTTACTGTGAGCCTAAATGAAAGAAATATCCTCATGATCAAGCTGAAGCTCAGACTTGCAAACACTAGTCCTGCTCTGGAAATACTCCAATCTGTGACTTCTGCTTCAGCTACTTTCGGAAACTGAGCTGGTAACCCAGGAGCAAGTCCAGGGAAAGGAATTAAGCATCTGAAGACTTTAAGTGTGCACAGGAGAAGGAATAAGGATTTAACAGTGAATAACTAAAATCCAGAAATAATTCTGGAGTATGACTAAATCACAGGATTTCTCAGGCACAGGGAGCAATTGAAGCAGACCTCCCCTGCTCTCTCTGCTCAGCCCAGAGAGATGCACTACTCTTGGTACAGCCTCCACAGATCAAAGTGCCTTCCTCTCCTCTATAAAAGCCTATGCAGCGCAGGACCTTTGCCTCTGAGAGAGGCAATAAGGACTTAAACCCAATTCTCTCTCAGACTGAATGTTCTTGGAAGCAAGTGCTCTGGCTACTAGGCTATTGGGAAAAAAAAACAAACAACCCAAACCAAGCCAAAATATTTCTTGGCAAATAGAACCACCTGAGGATTCTCATGTTGATTATAGAATGCTGTGGAAGAGAGAGACCATACTTAACACAACCATCTTCCAATAGCAGAAGTATAAAAATGAGAACTTTTCAAGAACTAAATACTGTCATGAGCCTCTGTTGAGTTGGAGTTTTGCTATTGATTGTAGAGGCAGCAAGAGCTGAACTAGACTGTGCATGTGTCAGCCTGACACAACAGGTATACTCCCTCCTAGGGGCTAGTCAAGAGCCTTGATTTCAGCAGAAAGGCTTACTCACTGTATGACCCACCAAACAACACTGCCCAGCCCATACTAATCAGATCTGACTGTAAAGTGCCCGCATAGCTCTGACAGTAACAGAAACAGGATGTCGATAGTTGACAGGAAGTTCAGGTGTTAGACTACAAGAAGGTCAGAAATGCTTCCTCACCAAGTTTTGGCTTTGCACAGACAGAAAGTTTATGACCTAAATGAAGAGAAATCAGAGTGCAGATCAGATATTATTCTGTTTGCCACCTCATCAGTGATAAACTTGAATTTGATTGCTCTTGTACTTCAGCAGCTTCTGAGTGCTCAGGCATTCAGAGGCTCTGTTCTGCTTTTAGCATGTTGTATGAGTAACACCGAGATCTCATTTCAGGATTTTGCTCTTTCCTTTATTTTTAAAAACCCAAAGGATATGGCTAAAAGCCATAGTCATATCTGGCTCAGGATTTTCACATGTGATTATTCATTCTCTTGGAAAGATGATTTGCCTGGGAATACTATTGTTTGAACATGCTTTTGTTAGTGTTATTGAGTTTTTTTCCTTCCCTTCTTCTCTTCCTCTGTTTCCCAGAAGGCTCTGACATAATTTTAATCCTTTAATTCTTCAGTTCATATATGCCTTCCTTAATGCACAAGGAGCTTCAGGCTTAGGTATGGTCATTAGGATGACTGCTCTGCCATATGACTTAAGAAAGAACTACTAAGCCTCCCATGCTGAGGGTAAGGCCCCTTCTCTGAAGTTCTTGTTTGTTAATCCCCCCCAGAAAAACATCATACTTTTATGCTGTTCCCTACAGACTTACTTCTGCTCTGTGGTCTCATACATTGCTACTGATTGTGCAAACAATCTGATCTGTTGTGGAACACAGAATCGTAAAATGGTTAGAGCTGGAAAGAACCTTCAGATCATCTCGTTCCACCGCCCCTGCCATGGGCAGGGATGCCTCACACTAGGCCATGTTACCCAAACCCCATCCAACCTGGCCTTGAATACTGCCAGGGATGAGGCAGCCACAGCTTCTTTGGGCTCCTCAGCACCCTCACAGTAAACAACTTCTTCCTTATCATGGAGACATGCTACCAGTTCCTATGGGAAGGGGCTCAGTCTCTGCATGTGAACAAACAAGGCTTTGTAGAGAACTCTGCAAAAGCAACACAAGGAAATCATATCACAAATCCATTTTCTCTTCTCCACTCTTTGCCCTCTCCCCACCCCAATAACACTTCAGGAGTTTATCTGCATTCAAAATCTGTGGGATGGGAATCCCCTGTAAAAAAACCTGGCTTCAGGAGTCTCATAAAACTGCTGCACTGCAATCAGGCTGTAAGTAAGCAAGGCAGAGAAAGGACAGAGTGCCAAGAGTGGCTGTCATGCCTCCCTCACCCTCAAAAAGCTGGAAAATCTGGGGGTGAGGGGACATGTCCTCACCTGGAAGAAGGGAGTAGGGGATTTCTGCCAGCTTACCAAGGAGAAATCTATAAGGAAACAGTTGTGTCATTTCCCTATCTGTGTGCCTCCTCCTGTTGGCTTTCCAAAATTGTTGTTACAGAAGTTGTGAAATCTGCCCTGTCCTTTCAGAGGGGAACTGAACAAGTACGGGCTTGCTAGAGCTGGATTGTAGCAAAGGACAGAGGTAGGTAGTCTTCCTCCCCCTGTGTCTGTACTGCATCTGTAAGAAGTTATGTAGTACAGGAGGAGCTGGCACTTAGCCACCCTGCTCTGGCTTTCAGCAGGCATTAGGCATTTTGGCTTGATAATAGTCTAAATACAGCCACCCAGCTGGTAGTTGGCAAGCTCGAATCTACCTGCCAGGGACATAACTTCTGACAGCAGGAGTCCCAGGCACCTGTACCAGCTGAACCATATGCTGCCAGAGACTGGGAGAAAGCAAATGAGAGGAGGTGAAGATGGTGTATGTAGGCACACATAGACACATGACAGGACGGTGACTTTTCCCATATCTAGTGAAGTAAAGGGAGTATACTCAGGTAAGTGAGAGCCAAAGCAGAGATTGCTGGAGCTGTTCAAAAGTAATAATGGAAACATTTAGCATTGGGAAAGTGGCATCCATTCACTCATTATGATTGTTGCTTCACTCATTATGATGTTGCTGTGTGAAATTGTCGTGATTTTCCTTGAAAAAAGTGATTTGATACATTTTGAAGTCCTTACTTGGCAAGGCACTTATTCAGGGGAAGTGAAAAAGGGTCCAATTTCAACCAAGGAGCTATAAGGTAGTTCCCTTAATCATTTGTACATGGCAGATGCTGCTTCTCTTTCTACCTGTATTAGATAATTCTTTCCACTTCCATCCTAGAGTTACACAAACATTACAGTGCCTTCAGTACATTCCTGTAATACATATATTGTTCTGAGTGGTTGATCCTCCAAACTGATAAGCATGTAAAAGACACACTCTGAAAAAGCAGGCTTAACCATACTGCTTATGTAGCCCCCACACTGAAGTGTTAAAAGTAACCTGAATGATTTATTCGAACCAGCTTGAGCCGCAACAGCATGGCTAGTATAACCTTTCTATGAGCTACTCTAAATCAAAACGTATTATCTCTCAGCATGTTGGTCAAGGCTGGTAAGTAAAATCAGTCCCAATCTATATTTTGCATTCCTAAAAGTGATTTTTTTCTGAATCCTTTGAGCTCTTTTCTGCAAGCTAGTAACTAGAAAGCTGCTGGCTCTACATATCCTGTGATAGAAACAATGTAGGCAGGGTATTATTTAAACAGCTCAAGAGTGTGGTGTCACAGGTAGCTGAGACAATCCAGCAACTTCCCCCACAACTTGGCCTTTCTCTTTCTCCATCTCTGTTTCTGGGCTGTAGAATTCCACCTCATCCTCTATGGTAGCTCCTGAACCTTTCCAGAGGCAAGATAATTTGCTGTCTTAGGGACAAAAAAACCAAACCCAAACCACAGCAGTCATTTCACATTAAGGAGCTAAGATGGCTAGAAAAAGCATCCAAGAAGTGTCAGAAGCAGTGCAAAACAGCAGCAGGAGTATATGGCTGGGCTAGATTAGAATTCTTTTTATTTTAGGATTTCCAGTTGTTCCGTTATTTGTTTTAACCTCCACACTGTTGTAATTAAGATACTCCCTTGTGTACTACAGAACAAGTCAGATCTTCAAGGAGGAGCTTCTGGGATGTACCAGCTCCTGTTTGCTTACCAGATTTAGCAAATCAGTCATTCAGAATGTCAATAAAAGACAAACTTCTCAATCTAGACCTGAGTCACGTCACTGAACAGCTATTGAGGACTGTACTGGAAATAAAATGCTGAACTGAAAGCATGTACACAATAGCTGAGAGAAATCATTCCAAATCTATTAATAATGTGGCAGGTGAGATCCAGACGGGTAAAGTGATCGACTTTGGTACTTCCATCGCAAAAAGGAAATGGCCTTGCTGATATGAAAAGACTGCTGAAGAAAGAGTTGAGTACAGAACTTTGTCTCCATTAATTCCCCAGGAAGAATAAGTTAAAAATTTAAACGCTAAATTTAGATTTCATTAAAGGAAAAAAAAACCAACCCAAACCCCAAAGTGCAACATAACAAAACCAGAAATCAACCAACAACCCAAACCCAAACCAAAAGAGCTGTAATCAAAGTTGAATATTTGTGGAGTAAAATAAAAGACTGACAAAGAAAAAAATATGCCACTGACTAATCCAAGGACATTTCAGATTTACAGTGAACAGCATTAGCAAGCAATACAGAATTAAAGCTTCAGTTTCTCTCAGACTTGCTGCAGAAAGTTGGCAGTGGTCGCAACACTGAATTCAAAAGGATCTGAGTTTTTTTGCTAAAATGTAAGAAACCTCTTTTGCTCAAAAAGTAGCGAGAGGTTGGAGAAAAACACCCTGTTTTATTTGCCTGCCTACTTCTTCTGCATCAGATCAGATTTAATTTGTGATTTCATGGGTAGGGCCACCAGAGGTTAGCTTTCCAGAAACTAAGTTCTCCTCAGGGAAAGGGTTGCAGCTGAACAAGAGCCTGAGCTTCTGATCCAAAGGCCATTGACAATGGAGAGAAAGTTTCCAATGATCTGTGGAGGTTTAGACCTCAGAGCAGGAAGAAACAGCAGTCCTCTCTGACCTCAGAGCATGAAGAATTAAAACCTTTTGTCTAACAGCAGGCATATGCAGGGACTACCACAAAGCTTTGTTCAGAAGACTTGTACATACAGACCATCACTGGTTCAAAGCAGTCATACAAGAAAAAACTGAGTTCTTGGAAAAATGGGAAGAAAAAAAGGAGAAGGGAAGATACAACAGTAACTTTTTGCATTTACTGGAATCCAAGGTCATCTTCACAGAAAATGTGGTTGGTTCCTATAATTTGGAAAATGATTGTTGCAATCTGCCTGGTGGTAATTCCCTAAAAAGAAAGAGTGGGCTTTAGGCCAGCATGCTCTTACTTTCTTGCACAGGAGTTGTTAAGTCCTTTTGTCTTGCTGCAGGACACTTCTTTAAAACTTTAGCTTTCTCAGTCTTTGGCATATACCTGAGGTAAGAGAGTAGCATCTGTAAGAGGAACCCTGCAGGGCAGTAGTTACTCACTGGAGAACGTTTTTCCCCAGGTAGGAGAGCATCTGAGAGGTGTTGACAGGCTATGTGCTTGAGTCGGCAATGCTTCCGCTGCTCCTGTCGAAGAAGATAGCACAGACTTAAGTGAGGAAACAAAAGGGGCTGCGACCCATTCCCCATGTTAACTCTGCAAAGCAACTGCTCTGTCACCATACAGCCCTACCTTATCTCAGTGCAACTGAATCAGCCCTTGAAATGCTGAGCTAAAGCAAATCAACTTTTTCACTGTTCCACTGAGTAGCAGTGAACTTCTGTGACACAAAAATCCCTGCTAGGATCAGAGATGTGTCTCTGTGTTTCCGCTCGTAGCAGAACTTGCTATACCTCTGCTTTCTAAAGGTGCTTCACAGATGTAGCACACAGAGCACCAAACAGCTCAGCCCTCCTAGGAAACATGGAAAGGACGCAAGACAGGGGTTTATTCGTGCCCATTCGTTTGCGAAAAATGACATCTCAATCTGTACTAGAAGGAAGTGGCAACCTACAAATCTGAAATGAAATAGGATACTATGGTATATCAGCAAAATGCTCCCAGGCACAGTTCTGGAGAAATGACTACGCAGCTAGGGAAAATATTTTAACTGGATGTGTACAGCTATTGTCAAATGTGCTCGAAAATGTTTGAAGAGAAATGTCCAACATGGCACATGCATGTTGATGACAGTTCCAGTGACGTGTTTTCTTGAGTTGTTCTGACAATGCTGTAACAGCAAAGGCTAAGAGAGTTGTTTCTGAGTAAGGTCCAGCAGCAGCTCAACACCAGAGATGTCTGGAACTTTCAGTAAAGCACCCATTCAGTGAACTGAGCCTGGGATGTGTTGGGCTTTTGTAGTTCAAAGTGAGCGTCTCTCTGGATGTGTTTGGCTTTTAACACAATCCCTAAATGTAATTAAAGAAAGACAGAAGAAAGAGGTTTCTACATTATTATCTCTTCCTGGAAAACAAACCTGACTCTTTCCCCAGAGTTTGCTGGTACAGAATTACGCAGCTTTAAAGGCAGCCAGACGTTTTGGCAGCCCATCCACTTGCCTTCCATGCAGTTGTCATTACCTCTGTTTTACTTTACCTGGAACTTAACAATCCCTCCCTTTCCTCCTAGGTTTCAGTAACTCTTCAAAATGAAAATCAATAGCGTTCCTCTTACTCCAAGGTACAGCCTTTCAGATGATCACGTCATATTGTGCAGCAGCTGCTTGGAGCCTGTGCAGCAGAAATAGCCCCTGGATGAAGAGTTTCCAGTAAAGTAGCTGCCTTTTTCTAGCATTTCACTGTTTACTTGTAACATTAGTTTAGATCAGCACTGGGTTTTTGTCAAGTAATTCAAGTGACATGTTAGTGGCATGAGTAAGAAAACACAGAAAGGATTTTTTTTGTTTTGAGTATCTAAATAATCAAAGATCTTCTGAGTCAGTGAATTTTATTCCTGCCAAATGGCCACTGAATTAAAACAAAACAGTCTCAAACCTCTCATTAGCAGGTTTAACCTGCTATTAACCTCTCATATACTGCATGTATAATTTCAGCTTCTGGTTTACTATTAACAGGCTTGTAAACAAGTTATAGTAATCCTACTACATTTTTAAAGAAACTTGTCATCATGACAGATGCATGAGAGGCCTCGGAAAACCGCCCTTCCTCCTCCCTAAGAAGTGTCAGATTTGTGAGGAAGAGCTGGCCTTGCAAAAGTCTGGACATGGTTTAACAAATTCTTGCAGTAGATAGGGCCAGAGCCTCACTCCATGAAGACTTGGGGCAGTCTCGCTGACGCAACCACAGCTGTGCAGCTGGGTGGCCTGATCCTTCCCTGGAATCACACAGCATGAATTCAAAGGACTCAGCACCGAAAGTGAAGGTGTGACAGCTGATAGTTTTCATAATCCAGATTACTTGAAACATTGAATGACCTCAGAGACAAGCCAGATTCCTGTTAACACTGTGAAGAAGTTGATTGGTGTATAAAACTTCTAAGGAGTTCACAGCGTAAGTGACACTTGCAAAGCTGAAAGTGGCATATTCTTAGAAACACAGCGCCAGGGCTGGGGGAGGAGGTTGTGGGCCAAGGACTGCAGCAAGGCAAACTGTAGCAATTGCTTTTTCCTGGGTCTTGTTTTAAACAAAAATCTGACTCATCTGCTTTTTTCAAATGTGCAAGCAGATGCCTTCATCACATTGGGCTGCTGCTCGGAGATACCAACTCCCAAACAGCCACAGCTATGACTACACTACCTGGACTACATTTCCTCCCTTCCTCCCTCCATCCTTCCCTTTGGCAGCCACAAGCACCCTGGATCTCTGTTGAGGTTACATCCTATTAGGCCGCTGCTTCACTACCTAGGTAATACCTGCTATTTTCTGTTGCTTTCAATGTCTTCTGTGGGAAGAAATGACAGACCAAAAGCAGGCTAACATGTCTCAAAAGTGCCTTTACTATTGTAGTAGTACTTCTTTAAGTGTAGACAAACAAGGCTGTATTCCAGATATGGTGTCCAGGGCAAGTACAGCCACTTCATCTCATTTTCAAAAGCAGATGAGAGAGGGTTCAGGCAGTAGGCTTGAGAACATGAGAAAGAAACAGCAAACTTCTCTTTAGCCTACGTGTAGGCTAATCATATGATCTGATATCAGAAATACACATAAAGCTAGAGATCTATGTAGCAATAAGTCACTTAGCTGGGCATCTGTTCATTCAAACCGGAATTACTATGCAATGCCCACAATCCATTAGAAGCAGAATAACTTAACTGAAAACAATCTGGTGAGAAAATAATTTAGCCCAGAAGTATGCGGCTGATAAGCAGAAGTTCCAGGTCCCAGAATAGTTCCATTAAAGCTCAGTAATCTAAGTGAGCATCTCTCTCGGTGTCGATTTCTGTAGAACACAGGATTCTAAAGCAACCTCATCTGGCAGCTTTCTAGAATTGTGATGACTATTGAAGGAGCACTGATTGATACAAACAGAATCATAGAATAATTTAGGTTGGAAGAGGTCTTCAAAGCTCATCTAGTCCAACCCCCATGCAATGAGCAGGGAGATCTTGAACTAGATCAGGTTGCCCAGAACCACATCAGGCCTGGCCTTGAACGTCTGCCAGGATGGCGAATCCACCACCTCTCTGGGCAACCTGTGCCAGTGTTTTATCACCCTTATTATTGTAAAGAATTTCTTCCTCACATCCAGCCTGAATCTCCCCTCTTTTAGTTTAAAACCATCACTCCTTGTCCTCTTGCAATCCTTTTGCAACAGTCCCTGCTAAAAAGTCTCTCCCCATCTTTCTCATAGGCCCCTTTTAAGAACTGAAAGGCTGCAATATGGTCTCCCCAGAGTCTTGTCTTCTCCAAGCTGAACAACCCCAACTCTCTCAGCCTTTCCTCGCAGGAGAGGTACTCCATCCCTTTGATGATTTTTGTGGCCCTCCTCTGGACAAACACTGTTCTTCCTCAAAAATGCAGGGGGATTCTGAAGCACATCCAGACGTATGAAAATTTCATTTAAGCAATAATTAATTGCAAAATACCAACATGCTGAGAATTCCACCTACCCCCCACCCACCCCATTCAGGAGATAAACAGAACTCAGGAGGTAACAAACATACCATAGTGTTCTGCAGCCTAGCCTTACTGGGGCAGAGTTGCTGAAATGCTTTTTTTGATGGAAGCTTTTAAGATATGGATTCTCAACTGAAGTCTTTAACCAGGACTTAAGCCCAGCTTTCTTCAGACTCAGCTGTTTTCAGCCCACATCCAAAATTCACACCTCGCTGAATGATTTGATCCAGTGTGCTTCAAAGTCAGAGCACGTTGAATAAGCGTCACCTTCACTAATGTTCCAAAGTAGTTCACATCTGACTTACATTCTACTTTTCTTCCTGTATTCAAATGCCCTGATCTAATCACCATTTCCAGTTAAATCTTACCCATTTTTTGAGATCTGTGTGTTCACTAGTTGGAGAGAGGAAACTCTGGACCTAAGCACCAGAACTAGTCAGTAATGGAACAAGGGTTTGGTTTATGACTAAAAAAAGCTACACTAGAAAAACATATCCTCTATGGTACTGATTAAGAGTGATGAAAAGTGGCAGAAGATAGCAGTATTCTTCTCAGGTTGTTCCCTGACATGCTATTTCAATGCTGCAATAGAAATTCCAGAAATTGGCAGCAGCTAGAGACACAATCCACACCTTAGTAACAGATAACAAGGTTCAAATGCTTATATGTTCTTTGAGTATTGGAGGAAGGAAATGCTTTATTCATTGTTAGAGGACAGAGCATTCCACCCCTCTTACCAGGAATATTCAGAAATGTATTGCTGTCATGCCCTAGTGCTCAGGCACTCATCTATTTTGGAACATGCAGTTATTTACCTCAGACTATACCTCATGCACACACATCCTGTCTCCCATTCAGGTTCTTCAGCCAGGTAGATACTTAAACCACACAGTGACCACTCAGCCAAACCAGGTTGCTGGCAAGGTGTGAAGGGTATGCTAATTGGCACTAATCTGGTTGGCTGCTCATTCAGATGTGTATCTACCAGTTGTGGGCTGAAACTCCTCTTAATTACAGAGACCCTACCTCTCCTGAACAAATCCTCCTAAGGCAGTAAATACTAACCAATGATCAGGACAATTGGTCTGGCTGAGAGATTAAAGAGCAATAGAAAAGTAAGCAAAGAAGAATTCAACATCACCCAAGTTATAAATACTTAATTAGTGCTGAATTTAATGTTTAACTAGCTTGGGAAAATGTCCCAGAGGAATAACCCTTATCTGATAGTAAAAATTACTGGAAAAAGCAGCAGGAAGCTTGCTGGAGAGAAGGGGAAATCCTGCTGCTATGCCGTAGACAAGTTGAACATCACTTCTGTTTTCACTCTAGGTTGCACTCTGTGCCACTCACTCCTACTGACAAAACACACACATCTTCAGTTAAGATCACATTCAGCAGAAAACCTGCACAAAGTCTAGCTTTAGTAAATCACAAACTGAAATGACCAACATGGTAAATACTCCTATTCACAGCTTCCTGTGTATGTTTAATATAGATGGATATTTATACTTTTATCTGACAGATCTTAATTTCTTAGCTTGCTTATACTTCCTTTGGAAAAAGCTATATTTATGACAGCTTTTTATAGAACATAGTCAATGAAGCTAATATACAGTACTTTTAGCTAACTTATATCTAAAAGGACACTAATATTTTAAGAGCAGGGGGAAATGCACATAGGTCCAGAGAAGCAAAAAAAATAAATGTTTGAAAAGAGTGATTATATGAAAAAGGGAAGATCTGAGTTTGGAGTGTCTGCAGTGAACCCCAGAGCGAAAAGCTAGAGGAGACTGAAACAGACTATCCTCCAGATATGGTCAAAATAGAGATGAGAAAGAAATAACTAAGAAGGTGCAGAAAAAAAATAAAGTACACAGATAAAGACAAAGTGGCTTCCAGGAACACAACCATTGTCAGCTATTATCCCTTGTTTACTTTGGCATTTTTACTGTAGTTTGGTCTGTGATGAGAAGGAATCCGATGTTAATTTGAAAACACTCAGTAAGATGTCTGAACTATGAACCCTATAAGGATTCCCATTCTTCTGCAGTTATTTTAGTATAAACATTTTCTTCTTTTATTACTCTGAAGATGGTTTTTGTTTGGTTTAGTATAAAATAAGAATGTATGCTGCAGAGAAGATTAACATAACAGAACTTTTCTGTCACCGGGGCTGAAACTTAAAAGGGCACAGGTACTCGAACAGCCCAAAATTTGGGCTGGTTACCTGGCAAGTGACATTTAAAGGAATCTGGTACAGAAAATATTATTGAATACCAGAGTGCATTAAAATAGATTTCTGGAATTCTATGTTGTGTTGTTCTTAACTGTATCAGAAGACAATGTGTATACATCTAGGAGGACTTTAAAGCATAATTTCACACAGTAGACTGCTGAGGTTGACTCAGTGACATCTGCTGAACATGCTCTGCAATTAAACAAGTAAGAGGTTGACTACAGACTCAGTAGTGGAGATCAGAAATGGTACCAGTGAGCACACAGGCAGCAGTTGTTTGTTTCAGAGACACACATCTCTGTGTGTCAATGAAGATAATCATGTATGACAGCAGCAGATCTTCAAATCTGCTAAGAGACATTGTTTTAGGCTAAAAGTAAAGCAAACAATCCACTGTTTATAAAACTTGTACTCTTTTTTTGATAGTAGGTGCTGAGAGTAGGCATTAGCCCTCCTGCAGTAAGATCAAACTTATTATGAAAGGCTTCATCTATCCTAGGGCCTTAAATCTTATCCTCAAGCCAAACTGCTCCTTTAATCACAAGGCTGACAATTAGCAACGGACAAGTCAGAGATTTGGTTGTGGGTGAAAAGAGAAAGACTTCAGCACAAACTTATTCATATGGGACACTCCTTTTTCAGCTTACTGCTCTCAGACTTGTCTCCTAACAGCTTCATATCTCATTCCTTTCCCATGGCTTTAACCTGGTCCTAACACAGCAAGAAACTAAAATCTACCCTGTGCCTTGAGGGCAAAAAATAGCAAGCAAACATTTAAACCATTTTAATTGTCTCAAAGATAAGAGTGTATCAACAGACTGCCTACATTAAGTTCTTTTGGTCTTCTAAGTCTTTGACTTTTAGCCTTACAAGGTGACAATTCAGAAAGACAACTGGGTAGGAGCCAGGAGTTGAAGCACAAACTGTTTCTACAAGGTTACCTGCTACTAATGAATTTCCACACTATTTCTGGGGCTAATCAAGGCTGGTTTTACACTGTTACAATTACTAGGTTAAAGTAGTCACACCAGTATATGCCCCAATATGGAGTCCACTCTCCACCCCAGCTGGAATTAACTGTTCCAGCTCAAGGCACCTTCAGCTCAGGGACTTTCTCATCCTCTGATTCTGCTAGAATCCCTTCACTATAACCCTATAATCATGAACAAGGGCTTCTGCCTTTAGATGCACTAGTCTCTATTCTAGAGCAAGATATAGAAACTAAAAGGGGTAACAGCTTCATACTTCTTATATGTTTCCGCCTAAGAACAGCCTTTTCCTTTTAACTTTTGGTACCTATTTGTTTAAACTGCAGAGAAAAGGCTTTATACATGCACAACTAAAAATGAGCTATGATACTTAGAAAGAAATTCCCACATTTATTTTCTCAGATCCTGAGAAAGCTGCAAGATCCTTTTCATGTTGACCTTTTTATGTGCTTCACTTTTAGACTCAACCATTCTGGGAACATACCTTGTTTTAATTGGCTAGCTTCAACCTGAACCCCCAAATTTTCTCAGTGCTTCTCACTCGTGTGTCTGACTCCTAACTGTAGTACAGACTTTCATTCACAGAAATTTTTCTTACTGCCTGCAGGGCTGCGTATCTGCATCAGCATGGAACTGACCTTTCTCCTAAAGGCTTATGGTACCAAATCAAAGCTGCTTGCACATCTGTTTACAACAGGGTTCCATGTATCTTCTTTCAAGGTGATCCGGAAAATCCCAGAACCTAAAAAGCACAGGGTAGCCGCCAGCTGTCCTAGTAGGATAGATGTTCCAGTGCCTAGGTGCCTTTGTGGCAAACGCAGCAGAGTGTGACCTACAGGAAACACAGATTGTTTCCACACTAGATACAGCTCAGCTGGTACTAACAAGAACTTTAGCCAAAAGAGTACACTCTGTGCAGGCAGCAGCAGATTACTAGATGTTACAGCACTCTAAGAGATAAGGTTAAAGATCGCATAAGTTAAATGATTTAGTCAAATGTCTTGCAGGAAATTGTTGATGTATTCTTTTCCAGGAATGTTTCTTGGGAAAATTAGCTGGTGATACAGAGCACAACACTTCAAGGCTAGACGGCTCCATATGCCAGCTGCAGCTTTCCTAGTAGCATAAAGAGCAGGAGTTAACTTATATTCACATTTGGAGTGTGTTTCCACAAAATTAAAGAACTCTATAGAGGAAAGGCATCTGTGAGTAGGAGCAGAGTAAATTCTTCAAGCAAGGCTAGCTACTAGGCATCAAAACCTAATCCACAAGCTCAAACATAACTGAAGAAAGCACTCTAATAGACACAGCCTGCCTGCTGCTCACTCCGGAATGATACAAGAAAACAGCCACTTTGCAACTTCAAATTTAGGCAGTTCTTGCTGGTTTCAGACTATGTCTTCTTCTATGTATTTTTAGTGCATGCTACTGCCAAAAATCTGAGGATATGGAAAGCATACCTTCTGCCATCAGCTTCTTCTTTAGCTTGAACGCTCCAGTAGGAAGAACTGAACCAGTCAGCTGAGCTGCTGATTTTGGCTGGAATAGAGATAATTTTTTCCATAGTAGCTTGTATGGGGCTATGTTTTGCATTTGTGCAGGAGACAGTGTTGTTTCTAGGGATGTTTTAGTTATTGCTGAGGAGTGTGTATGCAGAATCAAGGCCTTTTCTGCTTCCCATACCACCCCACCAGCGAGTAGGCTGGGGTGCACAAGGAGCTGGGAGGGGACACAGCTGGGACAATTGATTCCAATTGACCCAAGGGATATCCCATACCATATGGCATCATGCTCAGCATATAAAGCTGGGGAACAAGGAGGAAGGGAGGATGTTCAAGGTGATGGCATTTCTTTTCCCAAGCAACCGTTACATGTGATGGAGCCGGCCTGTCCTGAAGCTGGCTGAACATCTGCCTGACCATGGGAAGTGGTGACTGAATTCCTTGGTTTGCATTGCTTGCATGCATGGATTTTGCTTTCCCTGTTAAACTGCCTTTACCTCAACCCATGAGCTTTTTCACTTTTAGTTTTCCAGTTCTCTCCCCCATCTCACTGTGAGGGAGGAAGCGAGTGGCTGTGTGGGGCTTAGCTGCCAGCTGGGGTTAAATCATGACAGAAGTATAAGCAGCTTCTCTGCACTACTGTGGCTTTTGTGATCCATGCTGTTCTGTGTTTGCTTTTTGCTCAGGTGAAGGGAAGGAAGAAGAGAATAACCAAAAGGGTTATTGAGAAGCTGTTCTTTCTCATGCTTTCTCTTTCATCATGAGATGTTTTCAGCAGTGTGCTTTGAAAGTTGTAAATCTTTGGGCTAACAAGGATCAAAAGTTCCTGCAGACCTAACTGACAAGTTTAGAAATGCTGTCCCATAGCACACTGCCAACATCAGAACCATTGTGTCTTATTTAAAAGCTGACACTCTGTAAGATGCAGGCTGTTGTCATGCCTATGGTCTAACGTCCATGAGCTAGACTGCACTTTGCTCAAACAGCACAGTGCCAGCCAGCTGTGGGCACTTACACTGTGAAGAAGTCAAAGAGCAGGGATTCCCTGGAAATGCCTCCACTTGAGCAGATGTACAAAGCTGTCACCATAATGACTATGGAGCAGAATCTTTTCCTAGGGTACATCCTGTACCAAGAGCTGGAAGTGTGTGAGAAAACTAATAACCAGATATCCTGTTATTTCATCTGTCCTGCATGGAACTGAACCAGTGGGAACTTACAGAGGCTGTAAACCCAATCAATCACTGAGGTAGAGGATGAAGAGTCCTTCCCTTTAGAAGTCAGGATGTTCCTGTGGTGAAATAATGCACGGTATAATCCATCCTAGATGGGAACTGCATGGTAAGGAAGAATTTGGTAAAACTGGGGGATGAAAAAATAAGAATATAACTGTTGTTGGGTAAAAATCAGCATGGATGAAAATAGCAGAATGGTTTCAAGTGCTAATCTGAAGTTCATTAATTGTGCAAAACCAAGCACAGCTGCATCTGCTGACCTCAGATTTGAGATGCAATTATAAAATGGGATAAAGCAAGGAGTGGGAGAGAAAATATCATGAGGAGACCTTGATGTGTCTTTACACTCAACAAAACAGAAGAGACAGGAATGCTCAGAATCTCTGAATTGGACTCTCGAAATTTATATAATTGAGTAAAATTGTGAAACTTTCTAGTTAACTTTGGATCCTGCTGGCAATGTTTTTTTGGTCTGGAGTCTCAGACTTTATGGTTTGTATTTGCAGCTTTTTTGCCTTGACAAAAACTTGGTTTTGTTTGGGGAATTTGGTTTGGAGAACAGACTGAAAATTTTATAGTACTAAATATTATGAATCTATAATGTAACAGAGACCTGGTAACATTGCCAAAACCACTGCATCAGGCAGGTTTTCTGCTAAGTCCTTCATCCATGTCTTGTGCTCTGAGTGAGCTCAGGTACTCTTGCCCAGCTGCAGTGCTCTGGGCACTATGAGACCTATTGGCGCTTCCAGCTGACCTACCCTCACCTTCCCTCACGGAAACCCTGGCCAGTTTGCTGCCCACGGCCTCTCCTACCTGCCGCAGTTTGGGGGGCTGTTTTGAAGTAGGGAACCTTTCTAGTATCCTGAAATGAGGGTGCGAAACTGCTGGTAAGCAAAGACGAAAGTACTTGGCACCCACTGTCACTCTATTCCCCAGATGAGCAGTAGCCCTCTGGGAAGAGAGGGGTTAGCTGCTCTCTGGATGAAGGAAGCTATAGCCTATAAAGAGAGGGGTCTTAAACTCCAGCTCTGCTCTCTGTGACTGCAGATGTTGGACCAGCCTTTGCCAATTAAAGAAATGACACAACTTCCTATTGCAAAAGAGGACAAAGGTTAAAAAAGAAGGGAAAAGTAACATGGGATAATAGCACTGCACAGAGCCAAATCCTGCATTAGCCAAAGTAAAACTTAACCAACTTACAGACTTTTGTAAAATCACATTATTCCACTTTGGAGGTTGGCAAGTGACTTGCCCAAGTCATCCACTAGGTCAATAGCAGACTCAGAGAGTGATGTATTGAGTAAGTATAGTCATGACCCTGATTGATCTGTACACAGACGGTCTACAGTCTAGGTGTTTTTCATTTGAACCTAAAGCATAATCTGGCAGCATCTAACACACTTTGGGGCATTTGTGCCCTCAAAACGCTCATTTCTCTCTGCTGACTATAAAGAGAACTTAGGGCGCACAAGTCCACAGTGTGAATAGTTTATGGCTAGGGAGGGGAATCCCACTTCCGCTCTCCTGCATCTCAGTGTCCAGTGGTCTCTCCTGCCCTAGAAGCAGGCAGTGTGTGGTGGTGCCAGCTGTTTCAGCTGCACTTCTTGAGAAGGAAAGGAGAAAAGGAGTAAAAACAAAAACAATGGGGGTAGGAAAAGGGAAGAAGTTTTTGAGAAGAAAAAAAAGAATCCATTATATTGAAGGGAAAAGCAAACAAAAAGTAGCCTGGGGAGAACTTGGTCTCTGCAAAACAATGGAACCAAGATGAAGAAGAAAAACATGGGTATGAGAGACATATGGTTTGCTTCAGTTTTTGTGTTAGAACATGTAATTTATAGGAATTTGAATTTTCTTTCAAGGGAAACTGCTATTCCTAACACTGCTCTCTCTTCTGAGAAGTTTTCTGAGCTCATGGCAAAGATGAGTGTGCCAGCATCCTGCTCCTTAGGTGGCTGCTCCAAATATTGATGATCCCCTGTTTTCCTTGGAAAGCCATTAACAGGTGTACACAAAGCCACCTGCTTTCTGCTGCAGCTGGTACACAACGAACATCCTTTCAGGTGATCAGATCAGCTCCCCGCTTGACGTATTACGTGCTTTCTGCTGCAGCTAGTCTTTGTATTTTGGGGAGGAGGGAAGAATATTTTGTTTCTGTGGTGATTAAAACTGAAGTCTAGTATGAGAAATTCAGTTCCCTTTTTCTTAAACCTTGAGGTCTGAGTCATGCATCAATTATGACGACATTGGGCCCCAAGAGGAGGCCTAGAAATAAGCCACAAATGAGTGGGGAGCAGCACAACTGATACAGCAGCACAGCTGTAAGTGCTCTGCAAGGAAATCTTCCTTCAACACTGCTGGAACACAGTCAGCAAGACATGGCGCGAGTGACTCGGGGGCCTCCCACTGCTGGCACTCTGTCAGCAAAGAGGCAGAAAGATAATGCCCTGTAGCACACTGCTTAGAGTCACAAGTTACCTTCACTGGTCACGTGTATGGGCAGGCTTAAGCAAGACGGAGAGAATGTTGTAAACCTTCTAGTCCTTGACTCCTTTCCAAGCTTGTTTGCTGTGTTGTATCCTGCTCTCTGCTCCGCATGGCCGGCACTCCAGCTTTCCCCATTGCTGCTAATTGAGTGTTTGCAATGTCAGTTATCTCTTCAGTTCTACTTTATTTCTTTTTTTTTTTTTTTATCAAAAAAGGAAATAAGTAAAACAAAAAGAGTGCTGGACAGGCAGCCCTTAAAGCTGCTGTGCATGAACTCAGGTTATGGAGCTTTGGGAGTGTTTCAGCTCAGGTGGCTGGGATACAAAACATGTATCTATGCGTCATACTATCCACATGCACACTCATATGCTGTCTCTTCCTCTCAAGAGAAGAGTAATGCCTTAGCAACCTGCAACACAGTCAGATGACACATGTAAATGATTTTATGAATCTTATTTATAAAAGGCTCATCAGAGTCTCTGTGTCCTTAAGTGATGATTTAAGGGTGGGGATGTTATTTCTTTAGAAGATAAATCATGTTAGAACTTGATGGCAGTTTTAAACAGAAACCGCCCTACAGCAGTTGGACCAGCTGATCAGATATTTTCCTCCTGAGCTTATAGGCTGGCCCCACAAATGAAGCTTCTGAGCAGAACTGAGCCCATGCCAAGTCATTGTTAAGCCAGGACAAACACTGAGTTCTTCTCCCTGCTCTTGACATAATACATCCCTGCACAAACATGATCGCTTTGCAAGTCCCTTCCTAGCCAACAGAAAATCCTGAAACAGCCGGGATCTGTATCACCAGGGCATCAAGACTATTTCATTCACATGACAGGAGGTCTGTGCCTGTGTTGGGGGCAGGGAGTGCTGAAGTCCTCTCCTTCCCCTACAAGAAAGGTTTATTTAGCTGACTGGTATGGCATACTTAGAAAACTAAGCACATTTTGGGTTTTTTTTGGATGAAGTCATTCATGCTCACACCACCTGAATTTAAGCTGTTTTCATTCCTGTGGATGAGGCTTGGAGCACATAAATATTCTTGTTAAAAATAAGGAGAGGCCAGAGTCTTCTGGGACTGAGGACCACTAGAGCATTGTTCCTACTGTTATTTGTGGTCAATGGGTAAAATCAGCATCCTGTCCAGAATTCTTCATTTCTGGGCTTGGATTCAGGAAAAAAAAAAACAAAAACACAAAAACCAAAACCAAAACTCCAAAAAAACCCCAGAGCTGGATTTTTAATTTGAAATAGGAGGAGGAAGTTTATGGTCTTTTCTGCATCTGCCACAAGTGAACTGTTCCCTGCAGACTGCAGCCAACACAGAGTGAAACCAGGGCTATCCACTCTGCCCTGTCCAGACACAGCAATTCCAAAGGAATTGTGGCTGCTCTGCACCTGGCAGTCAAGGCCAATGCCTGCCTTTACTTAGAAGAAGTGCCAATAGGGGTCAAAGCTTTGAACCAGTGAGAACAGTACAGAGTACATTGCCAGTTTGGTAGATTCAGAGTTAGTAAGAGGAGGAAAAATGATTCATAGTGTTATGTGTACACCCCTCAAAATGAAAGCCTTAACTTGTGAGGTGTAGAGGATGGAAGCATCATTAATCTTAGCAGTCTTTGGTCTACTGTGTCTGGGGAAGGGATCACTGGCTGTCTGATAACATAGAGGAAAGAGGCTCCTTTCCAACCTTCCATCCTTCTTCCCACCTCCCTATTCCCCCATCCTCACACCTGATGTTCAGCTCTGCCAGGTATACTGCTGTCACATTTGTCCTTGAATAACTCCAGTCAGTGCAAGCAGATCAGAGCAGGCATAAATCTAACTCACTGGCCTGGAAGACCAATACAGCTCCAGCATTTGTGTTTGAATGATGTTCCCAGATGGGAGCAGCCAGACCTGGTGCTGGCTTGACATACATGCAAACAATCTCAGCTCCCTGGGAGGGGCTGAGTCAGTGCTGGTCCCCTGTCACACAGCAGGAAGGGGCCCCCAGCCCTTGCATGGCAGCAGCAAATCGTCCTTTACTCTGACCTCTATCTGCAGCTACATTTTGAAAGAAGCAGCAGAAAATAATCAAAAGATTCTCCATGTAGTCTTTGTTTAACTTGTCAGTCATGCTCTGCAGCTTCTCTTAGCAAGACTGACTTTGCTGGCTTTTTTTCTACTGAAGGGAAGGCAGTAGTGAGGGGGTTAATGCACTCCTGTGCACTACATCCCAAGTTACTATTACATGGCAAGCCAAAGACACCCCAGGCCAGTGAGTAATCTGATGAATCATCAGACTTGCTCCTTGAGACCCTTCATTCTACCATTCACAGAGGGAACTCACTATTAAAGCCCCAGATTTGTCCTTGGTTCAGCCTTTTTATCCAGAGCCTCTCTACTCACCATCCCAGGATTTCACCTCTACCAGCATGATTAATTTCTCAGTTAAGCTCAACCCCTTTTTTCCAGGGGTGGAAGGCTCAGTCACAGGCCACCAGTAATTTCTGATACTGACACACAGACATCATGGCTCATCCTACACGTACCACAATAAACCAGTAGATATATCTAAATGTCTCTACACCTTGCTTTATAATCTGTTTTGTTGCAGAGAACTTAGTTTTTGGGAGTAGGATGTTAAAAGATTTCTTGTCTCTTCCTTCAGACAATTTAATTAATAAAACAAATGTTTAAGGTTACACATTTGAGCTGTGTAAAAATCATAGCAAGTAGCCTTGTAAGACGTTTTGTGCGGAACATCACCATACAATGTGATGTTCCCTTCCACAGCTATGCAACACTCTCCCTTGGATCCCTGCATAGCTGTGGTGGCTGCACTGATGCTGAGCACACCAGTAAACCAATCCACTGACAGCATTTCTGCAATTGATCCTCGTTTCCGAGAAGTGATCAGAATTTTCAACGGTTCCTTCAAGCACTTCTTAAAACCAACAGTGGTTTGAATAGAAATGCAGTCATCTTCTTAATATTTGACTGAGGCTGAAGCTCTCTGATGTGATGAGCAAGCAGCGGGGAAAAAGGAAGTGGAAGATAAAGAGACCAGGGTGAAGGAGTATGCTGTGGCTGCACGGGTGGCACTGTGGCAGGCACTGACACGCAGCAGTGACTGCTAATGCAAAAAAGCTGGACACCTAACACTTCTGTTGCTGCACCAAGAGGAGAAAAATACTACAGGAAAGCAAGTCAAGGGCTCTTTGATTCCCATAGGGCTCTAAACAATTTGAGTCTGTTTCCTCAGTTTGAGGATACAGCCATAAAATATTTTCTGCTGCCAATCAGAGGAACCTTGACAGGCTGGAGGACTAGGCTGACAGCAACCTCATGCAGTTCTACAAGGACAGGAGTGCAAAGTCCTGCACCTGGAGAGGAACAACCCCATGCATAAATATATGCTGGGGCCATCCAGCTGGAAAGCAGCTCTGCAGAAAAGGCCCTGGGGGTCCGGACACCAAACTGAGCATGAGCCAGAAATGTGCCCTTGTGGCAAAGAAGATGAATGGTATCCTGGGCTGTGTTAGAGAAAGCACTGCCAGGAGGTCAAGGGAGGGGATTCTTCCCCTCGGCTCAGCACTTGTGAGGACATGCTTGGAGCACTGTGTCCAGTTCCAGTACAAGAAAGACACGCACACGCTGGAGACACCCCAGTGAAGGGCCACAAAGATAATTAAGGAATTGGAGAGTGTCTCCTATGAGGAAAAGCTGTTCAGCCTGGAGAAAAGGCTCAGGGGGATCCTATCAATGTATATAAACACCTGAAGGGAGGGTGCAAAGCTGACAGAGTCAGGTCTTTTCAGGGGTGGCCAGTGGCAGGCCCACAAGCAATGAGCACAAACTGAAGCACAGGATGTTCCCTCTGAATCTTAGGAAGCACCTTTTTGTCGGAAGGGTGACCCAGCACTGGCACAGGGATGCCCAGAGAGGCGGTGGAGTCTCTATCCCTGGAGGTGACTCAAAAGCTGTCTGGACATGGCCTTGGGCAACCAGCTCTAAATGGCCCTGTTTGAGCAGGTGACTCCAAAAGGTCCCTTCCAATACCAACCATGGCAACAATTCCTATTCTGTGGCAACAATATCACGCAGTGCAAACTTTCCTATGCTTACTCTGCTTATCAGCAGTTGTAAGCCTAACAGCCGCATCTGAGCATATCCTAAATAAAGAATTCTTTCATTCAAATTCCATCGAGGCTGAACAAATTTCTGTCTTAGCTGGAACCAAGTAGTAGAACTGTATCTCTATGAACTTAAAAAGCTAATTTTCATGTACAAGAAAAATTCCATAAACAAAAGACTAGCAATTTGAACTCTGTTTTCAATTCAGTATTTAAATACTTAATTCCTGGCAAGGGCAGGATCCAAAAGCACAAAGTAATAGAAACTGAAACAAATTTCCCTTTCACCTGTAAACACCTTTTATATATATACACACATATATTTCCTTTGTCAACCATAACAATCACCTTTCTATTAGCACAGCATCAAATCTGATCCTAAAAGACAAAGAACAGAAGATCCGTGGGTGAATGCCATGACTGGGACTGGCAGATTTTGTAATTCTCAACACAACAGACTGTTTCACAACCAGAAACTCCCATGTTGTGTGAATTCTAATGGAAGTGGATGAAAGCAGAATTCAGAAAGGCAACTGATTCAACAAGATGGCAGCATCCAGCAGCCACTCAGCAGACATAAAAAGCCTGGTGAGTCATGCTTCACACCACTGACAGTGCAATATGGATGGAACAAGAAACGTACTTTCTGGTTGAAGTCTCGGGTTGGTAGGACACAGCACCTCTGAATCTGGCATATGCTACGGTATTATGAAGATGTCTTGAATTACAGTGAAATTTGTTCTTCCCAGGAGATGAGAACTCATTCCAGTGATATGAGGAACTGTAGAGAAGTAAGAAAGATGTTAAGAATGAAAAAAGCTTGTCTGAGGCAAAGTTACTTTGAGAAAATCAGTAAAGGCAGATCTAATAGGAAGTACTTGAGAGTGATATACACCTCCAGACTTACTATAGGTAGAGTTCTCTCTTATCAGAGACAGACTGTGAGGATCTGCTATATAACAAATGTTTCCAGCAATGATAGCGCCCAAATATCTTCGTACGTTATAGTTCATATTTCTTTCAAGTACTAGTCAATCAGGGTTTGGACTTGTTTTGGTGAGTCATCTGCCACTCACTTTCAATTTGACATTGCTGAGCATCCTGCATCCTGAGGGTGGTTCCACATAGTCGTTTCTCAGCAACAGCTTATTGGCTGTCTTATAATGATTTATTTATTTAATTTTTTCTTTAACCTTCCCAGATTTCACAGGCCCTTCCTCTCCCTGATCTTGCTTGGTGCAGAATTTTAGCTCTGGATCTTAAGAGTTGTATCACACCCATTTTTCTTTTCTATTCTGTTCTATAGCATTCATGGCAGGCTGCCTGTTAGCATACCTTGCTCTCTCTAATGTATAAAGATAAATATGACAAAACACTGCTAATTCCAAGAAAAAGCACCTGTAAATAGCTTGATCTGGGCAGTATTTAAACAGGATGGTAATGCCTACACAACACAATCCCAGCAGAGTAGATGCATGGAAGCACTGACACACACCATAATTAGACCACATACAAAGTGTTTTATATCCTGTGGTGCCAAAATTTCTATCAAACAGGAAACTGTTCCACTCCCAAAGAAAGTTTAGAGAGCCAAAAATTGTAAGTATCTTTAAAATTATCTTACAGGTGCTGCCCAGGCTGAGAAGACAAAAATATGTAAATGGATATACCTGAAAGATAATCCAGAAATGTTTGGATAACAAGCCTGTACTAGCTTCCAGGGGAATTTCATCCAGCTGCTAATACCTTTAACATTAAAAGATCTCTGCAAAAAAAAAAATAGGTCCTTGAGAATGAAGATATCCCTTACAGCGTGTACAGCAGCAGGAAGAAGTGAGGTAGCAGCTGGCTACGGATGTAACATCTACTTGTCTCCTTGGGACGCTTCCTGATTCAAGTGCTGCATGATCACCGCTTTATTAACAAGGGCTTTTTGCAATTGTCTGAACAGTGTCCTAGTTTTTTAACCAGTGGCCATAAACTTAATCTTATGGCCACAGACTGGCTGGTTTTAAGGGAAGTTAATAGATTAGCCATAGCATAAGAGACAGCAGATCATCAAGCAGTAGAGAAACAAGCCTCATGAGCTTAGCCTGAACTATGTACTGTGGAGGGTGCTGAACCCAAACATCAGCACAGGCTCTAGTGTTCAGTGGTGTGGCGATACACTATGATCAGCACAGATCAGTTCACACCACATAAATTTAGCAGGAACTACACAGTTTGCACTGATTTCTTTAACAAGATACAATAGCTCTCACTAAGTCAGGAGGAAGTAAGTCCTGTTGGTTTTACAGGACTTCCCTCAGATACTGTAAGTGTTTGGCATACATGAAATCAAAGCTAAGTGGGATATTTTCAGTGGACTTTAACAGAAGCAGCTAGACCTCTGCTGCCCCGCTGAAAGGCTCCTTCCTGAGAAACAGTTTACACAGTACAGAATATCAAGTTCACAACAAGATAGTCTGCAACAAGCTGCCCTCTAACTTTGCTTAGTAGTTTGTGTGCACCAGTTTCTACTCAAGAGATTACTAGAAGCTGGTCAATTCTTTCCAGTGATCTACTGAAGAAAGAATAGTTAAGAAGAGTAGAACTGTCCTAGGTGAAAGTCAAAGAACTTTTAATAGTTTTGGCTGATAACTTTCTAATCTGTGCTTGCCTGAACCAAAACTCTCCAGCTCTTAGGACACTATATAAACTTTACACATTATATGATGGGTTAAAACAAGCTTATCTAACAGACTGCAGACACATACAAAGAGTTTTACAAGATCTTCTCTAAGGGATGTTATCATGCCTCTCACTCTAGTCTTATTAATTATTTATCCCAAACTACTAGTCCAAAGATGTACTTCAAATTTAAATTAATTGAGATTATTTGGTTACTGTTTGCTCATTGGTATTTTGCTGCATAGCAGAGCTCAGCTAGACTGTAGTATGCTGGATGAGACAGGTAAGTCTTCTTTGAGAAGTTACAGGATATCCTCTTAAAGCCTCTCTCAGTAGCTTTCTGAGCTTCATGGTCTCGTGATTATTGTGCCCAATCCTACTCCCCTCTGGCTTCTTGCTGCCTTCTGTCTTACAGAAGTTTCGCTCTAGTTAGCTTTAGATGAAATGCTTTGTTGAAAAGAGAGATATGCACATATCTCATATTTATGTAGGCTGAACTAGCTTGTGTGCTCTACTTTCCAAGCAGTCTCTCTGGCACAGTTTCAGTTTCTTTTGCATTACTCTCTGTGATTTCTGCTGGCTTACTTCCAATATCCAAATGAAATAGGAAAAAAAAAATCCGAAACAACCCGAAACAGAAGAAAATTAGCCTATGCCTCAAAATTCATCCCTCCCTTTCTCCCCACCTCCAAATTACATCTGCAAATGCAGTTAGAGCTCGTGAGCATCTGTGTGGCCTCTAAAGGGCAGCTGGAGCCCAGGGAATGCTCACACCCTGGGAGGAAGGTTCACACCTCAACAGACACAGAAGCTTATCAGAGCAAGAAGGATCCTGAAGGTGACTGTAGTAAACACAGAGCACTTTCTTTTGTGAAGAACAGAATCATTTCTCCTCCCCCAGTCACAATGCTTATATTGAGCTCAGCCTCGGAAATGAGCAGGTAAAGTCTTTCTCTCTGGCCAGGGGTTGCAGTAGCATTGAAAGGAATGCTCCCGTCTTGGCTCTGCTTTACACAAAGGAAACTTTCTCCCTTACAGGCTTCATTTTAGTGACTTCCTGGGAAGTTACAGAAAATGTGGCTTATTTTTATCTTTTTCCTCATTACAATCAAGTGTTAGTCTAGCTTATGATTTCCATTTAACAGCCAGGGTGTTATATTCCTAAAATGCAATTGCATGTCTCAGCATTGACCTTGCAGTGTCGTGCACCCTTACCAAACCCTGACTTGTACCAGCTCTAACAAAGAAATTTATTGCCTTATCATTCCAGGAAAAGACTGTCTAAACTGCCAACTATTCCCTGGCTTTGCCATATTTGCTTATCATGGACCGAGGATTTGGTTAAAAGCCTGTGCAGTTACATTTTATTACCTAACAACAATTAAGAAAAGCAAATTTCACTTTCTGATGAATCACATAATACTACTTCAGAGTTTCCAAATGCTTCACTTGAGCAAGCAATAATCTGCTCATTTCACAGAATGAAAACAATTACCAGAAACAGCATGTGGGTAAAGTCCCTCTTTGGGAAACACTTCCTAGGGAATTTTGGTGATATTAACCAGGAAGGAGGAAGTAGCAGTGATTTAATTTTGAAATCATGAAAGACTCTGTATTTTTATGTTAACAAAGTCTCTGTTGAATATATTCCTTACTGTTAAGGCTAATCCACTGTCCTCGGTTCAGCAGTAGCAGTCATTTTGCTCCTTCCTAGTAGCTGGTGCAGTGCTGTGGTTTTGACTTTCAGCCTGGGAACAGCACTGATAACACCGATGTTTCTAGCTGCTGCTCAGTAATGTTTATTCTGACCAAGGACTTTCTGAGCCTCATGCTCTGCCAGGGAGGAGGGAAAGCCAGGAGGAAGCAGAGACAGGACACCTGACCCAAACTGACCAAAGAGGCATTTCATACCGCAGCACATCATGCCCAGTATATAAACTGGACTGTTCTTATCTCCACCCGTGGGAGTTACATTCTTTCCATTCTCCTCCCCATCTCTCGGGGAGCAGGAGGGGGAGGAGGGAGGAGTAGTGAGCGAGTGGCTTCGTGTTTCTGAGTTACAACTGAGCTTAAACCACAACAGTCCTTTTTGGCGCCCAATACAGGGCACAAAGGGTTGAGATAACGACAGATCTGAACAGAGTGTGTCTAATCGTATTTGTGGTAAGCATTCATTGCTTTGGATTAATAGTCACTCATCACAATGCTGATTTATTGGCTTTCAGAGTTGTTGCTCTTGATCTCACAGTTTCAGCATGTCGTACATTACTTACAGCCGGTATTTGCTATGTTAGTGTTTTTCAGATGGGGGGCTTGGGCTAAGGTTCTTGTCTCATTGTACTTTATGGTAATGACTTGTAATACAATAGAATCATTGATCATGAAACTG